>VZZY01028410.1:995757-1175262 GCA_013400335.1 Eurystomus gularis
GGGGAGGGGGGGAGGGGAAATGTGACCAGGAGCACAACTTCTCAGCCATGAGACTCTTTCCTTAACTCCAGCAGGCTTAGGACCAGGCCTTGTATATCTCAGCAATTTATATCCTGATTTGCTGATGCTGTACAGTTCTTTCCTCCTCATGATGGGGAGAGTATATATCCTTTACAATGCAATAATGCCTCTGTCTGATAAAGCAATAAATAATGGGAGATTTAACAATATGTGGCCTTTCTGCGTGCCCTGCAGGTTTAGACCTTGATGTGAATATTTATGCACTTGATTTATTGACTTGATTTTCTGCCATTTTGAGGAACTCCCACCACAGGAGTATGAATTTTCTTTACACAATGTTCTGTGCATCTGCTGTGCTAGTGGCAAGTGGAGTCACTTGCAGGGATGCAGCACAAAGCAGCAATGCAACATGAACACAACTTAATAACCATTATTGCATAGAAACCCCACAAACTAAATGCCAAGAGAAGGTAAGATAAGCTGCACTGACCAAGGGATCAAAGCAGAGAAAAATGAAACTATGTCGTTTTTCAGGAATCGTTGCCAAAAGTTTGCAGCTTTTGGCAACGTATGGTTTAGCAGGTTGTATTAATGGAGAAAAGTCCTCAAAGAAAGGAAGGGCAGAAGGGAGGAGCAGCAGTTCCATTTCCATCGCGCAGGCAGTGATTGCTATTGCCACGCGTGCTGCAGCCACGCTGAGGACACGTCCAAGCCAGATGCCAGTGCTGACCCAAATGCTCTGCGAGTACCACCATGGGAGGGAACTATTAATGACCCCAATTGATGCAAAGTCAACCAATACTGAATTCACAGCAGCTGCAGTGTACCAGGCAGGTGTAACCTAAATGCACCAAACATTAATGTATAATTGACTTTGCTATAGGGGCTTGATAAGCTAAATAAACACAATAAGCCTTAATGGATGGCAGGAAAAAAAGAAAAAGGCATAAGTCACAACCTAAACAGACACAAATGCAGGACAGAGCTGGGAACAGGACCTGGGATTCGAGTTGCAACCCCATGGCACAGCTTCTGCAGCCCCATGAGCTTCTCCTAACAAAAGTACTGAACCATCACAGGCTCCATCCCAATGCTGTGTGCTGTCAGGGGCGTGGAGCCTCAGGCAAGCCCCTGTGTGCTTCTCTGCTGCCACTGCCACAGGACATACCACCCCCAAGAGCAACAGCCTCTCCTTCACAGCTGAATTCTCCTGAAAAGAGGTTCACTACATATATTTATATATACATGTACTTCTTTGACCCTAGACTCCAAAGAGATACACACATCCATTTATGCTTCATTCTACACTATGTGTGTAGAGTGAAATATATATATTTGTGTATGTAGAGAGAGTGGACTAAAGCCCTTGGCCAAAACAGGGAGCAAAGCAGCTTGCTATAAGTCTGGCCTTGAATGAGTGAGACCTAAGGTAGGTGAACAGGTGAACCCTATGCAAGAGCAAATCTCAACGCTTGCAGTTGATCTTTTTAAAAGCAGATACTCAAGCTTCACAAAAAAACCAAATATTAAACTGCTCCATGTGGTGCCCAGACAAAAATGGGCTTATGAATAAAGCCATCCTAACCTATGGGCATGTGATAACTTCCCAAACTCAAGACAGGTAAACCCAAGTTTCCAGCAGAATGGCAACCTGGGTTTTAGCAAACCCCTGTGTGAAGCACAGAGCTTTGCAGGTACGTGGAGATGACTGACATCCACCGGGCACTTGTGTATGCAAATGGCAGCTTTCCTGCTGAGCTATGTGCCCAATTAGTGCATCTAATTGCAAATAGATATTACCTTGGTTTCTGATGTCTTTGACCAGTTAAGTGCCTTCACACAAACTTGTGTAACTGAATATGCAAGTAGCTCTGCTGAGACCCAGGTCTGTGGTGCATTTAAGTGGCATCAGGATTTGTGCCGCTTTCTGCAAACAACCCAGGAAAGATAAGGGTTTGTTTTAACTTCAGCGTGAGCTATAGGGCTGTTATTATACAGAATCACACAAGATATGCGTTTCCTATATGCTGCAGAGGACCTAAAAGACAGATGTAATAAAAAAGGCAAGCAACATAACATTTCTATCAGAGGCTATGGCAAAGCTAAGCTAGTCCTTACAGCCATGTGAAAGCCATGCTGGCCCCAGAACATTACGCAAAGAGCATTGCCACTGTACTTTTCTGTATTTAGCAAGTTAGCTGCACATTCTTCGCACAGTTCTGCTAAGTCCTACAATATGAGCAATGGGTAGCCCATTGTAATGATTTGTGTACTGAGATTTCACATCCTTGGAGTAACTGTGCTGTGTTAATGTCAGCAAGGAATTTCAGAGAAGTGTTTTTCTAGCATGGTTCTTTGTCACAGTAGGTCATTGATAGGTGCACATGGAGCCCTTCCTCCAAATGAAAGCCATGAATGGCAGTGGGATCCCTCTGACTCGCAGCACAGCCCCACACTGGCAGGAAACACATCCAGAGCAAACACACAGCCCCTGACATATAAACACTCCTGCTGCACAAATACACAGAAAGACCATCCATCCCCAGGGAAAGTGCTTTTTGTTTATTCCTCCTGGATTTCATGTCTACAGCAGCCTGTGCCAATGTACTCTAAACATTAATGTTAATCTTTATTGTGGCTGGAAAGAAAGCTGTATATTCTCAGTACTACTCCTAGACCCCCCAAAAAGCAGCATGATGGTTATATTCATAGCACAACAGAAAAGCACACTGGAGTGCAGACGTGAAGCTATGCCCAGTGAAAAACAACAGAGGAGGCACAAAACTCATCCTTTTCTCTGGCTCTGCTACTCTGCTGGTAGATGTTCAGGCTTTGCCCATAACACACTTGCAGAAATCATGCACATGCAGTTACCAGGGAATTTCATGATTGCCACTGGTACCAGTTTCCTGCGCAATACGCTGCGGGAGACACACAGATGACCTCTAAGCATGTTTTTCTCTGCCCTCTGGTTAGCTTCTTTTGTTAATATTTTCTTGAGATAACTGGGACATCAAATTATTTTGAAGTTGTTCTCAAAGGTATATAGATACTTCATTTTTTTTCTGACAGCTTTAATTATTCAGTGCCACTGTAGCATTAGATGAAATATAATCACAGGAAGGGGCTCCTAACAGCACAAATAATAGCCAGTTGTGAGGATGGCGTGTTAAAAATCAGCAGTGAAAAACAGCTTATACTCTCTGACCTCTACCCAGTTAAATCCTACTGTTGCTATAGTTGCCATTGTAGGAAGAGTCTTATTTCTTGTAGCTGAGAGTCATTTGTGAGAGAAAAGGAAAACACTGCCTTTCTTCAAATCTCTTCTGTGGCTCCAAGTCATTATATCTTATCAGTGGACTGATTTCTCATTTACAATACAGAACCTCTATATAAATTAATACCTCTATTAAAAGAAGTAATTTGCTGTCATACCACACTTGACATACATTTCCCATTTACTTCCATGGAGACACAGTGACTCTTTAACATCTTGAATATTTTTATGAAATAAAAATAAACTCAGACTAGAGCATGGTGTGGGCAATGGACATTCCTCAGAAGAACTGAACCACCACAGCACATGCTCTTGGTGTGTGGCCCCACAGCTGCAAATATCAAACCCACAGTACAAGGAAAGAAGTTTATCACTCTCTGATAGTAGGATGCATTAACACAGCAAAAGCTGCCGTAGCTCTCCGGCAGAGGCAGCCGGTTATTCCTGGGGTAGCATCTCACATTCCGTCCTCTGCATATCACCCAGGAGGCTCAAAAGTAGGACCAGATGTGTTTCTTGATCTCCCCTAGTGATGGGGAAGGGGTGACTCAATAGCATGGTGTTTCTTTTCACTCCTTTACACTGAAAAGAGGAAAAAGGGGACGATTTAAGCCATTTCTGGTAGTGGAGTGGTCAGTGCCAGCCCTCCACAGTGGTCACACTGACTGTGCTGTGCCTATCCCAAACCCCAGCTGCTGCTGTAGGAGGCTCTTGCTGGCGGACAAAGAGATGTCAGAACAGACTGCCACTGTGACTGAACTATCATGGAGTCTTAATGGCATAAGATCTGAAAGATTTCAAATGGCCGCCAGATTTTTATCTGGTTTTGGGGGTTTTTTTTGACAGTGCTACTCAAAGGCACAAAGGGCTCGAGAGCTGTGCCTGAGATCTGTGCAGCTGAGCAGCCTGTCCCTTAAAACCATCCGGCAATGGTTACAGCTCTCCAGTACACATTAGGGCCTTTCAGTCTAGGCTGGAGGAACAGTTGACAAGAGGCATCCCAGCATATCTGGTCTGATATGCAAAACCACCTGGATGGCAATGAAAACCTAAATAAAGCCTCATCTAAGGCACAGTTCCTTATGCCTCACACTAGGGAGTATTTTTTCCCCATGAGTAGCACTGTAAAAGACATGAATTACAGCAGCATAACAGAGTGCTTGAGCAGTTTGGCAAAACCTTGTCCTCTTTTTTCAGGCTCCTCTGTCCCCGCCACTGGTGTGCCACCAGCAGAGCAGACCCAGAGGAGCTCCCTCAAGCAGCCCCACAGCTGCCTTCTCCAGAGCAAGCATTGCTCCGCCAGCCCAGCAGACATCTCTGGAGACACCTGAAAGCATAGATTGCATTTTGCAACACCTCAGGCATTCCAGTGTCTTCGGTGTCCCTCACTTCCCCATCCCCCTAGAAGCTACTAATTGCATCTGCAGTTGGAGGAATTTTTGCCACCAAACTGACATTTCTCTTTTTTTCACTTGTGGGAGCTTAAGAAATACAAAACATATCTTTCTTGCATTTGGGACAAAGCTTTTCAAGCCATCTGAGCTTTTCTGACAGGTTTATGAGATTTTCCTTAGCTTCCTTAAAACATGTGCTGAAGGACAGAAAATCTAGCCCAGAGCCTTGGGGTGCTGCACCCTGGGGGATCAAACCCCTCCAAAACAACTCCAAAGTTCAAAGGCGACCTATGTCAAGGAAGTACATCAAAGCTCAAACGTGAGTGGGAAAATGTTGCTAGATACTTCTAAAAGCTTACTGAAATCGGGAACATAACCCATGGCAAGACCTTTGTCTACAACCAAGAGGATGTAATGAGTGAGGTCAAGGAGCATTGAGCTAGTTAAAAGGAAAAGGGCATCCCCTTGACTGACAGTGGCCTTATGGCATCTGAGCTGCTCCCCTCATTTGTTCATAAATATTTTCTAAAGTGATTTTCAGTATGGAAGCAGCTAGAAGGCCAGGCTGGAAAATAATTAAATCTAAGGAAAAATGGAAACAAGAACGTGGCAAGGAGGAGGACCGTGCCAAATCCCTTGGTTGAAATGTGCAGTCAGGTTCCTGTCTGGCAAAACTCAAAATTACTGTCTGGGAAATTCACTTAGTGAAGAAGAGAGGGAAAAGTAAGAGTAAGTAATCAAGGTCCACATTATCCTTTGGACATGGCATCTGCTTAAATTAGCTCATTTGATCTTTAATTTCCCCTTTAATCTGAGTAGTTTTGAAAGAGTTATTACAGGGGACAGGTCTCTGTTCTGGTTTCCCTTTTGGACCTAATGTTTATCCAATTAATCTATTTGTTGTGCATTTGAAATTCCTTTGTCTGCTTTTTCCAATTTTCCCTCCATGCACTGTCTGCTCTTTCTGCCCATGCTCTCGGCTTCCTTCCCACACAACACATTTGGGTCTGGGCTTCTTTTGAATTTATTTATTTTTTTAGTAAAGGAATTTCCAAAGCTTCTCTTAACATTGAAATGGTTATCACAGAATCATAGGATCATAGAATGTATTGGGTTAGAAGGGACCTCCAAAGGTCATCTAGTCCAACCCCCTTACAATAAGCAGAGACATCTCTAACTAGGTCAGGTTGCTCAGAGCCCCATCAAGCCTGACATTGAATGACTCCAGGGATGGGGCCTCCACCACCACCTCTCTGGGCTACCTGTTCCTGTGATCAACCACCCTCACATTAGAGAACTTTTTCCTAATGTCCAACCTAAATCTACCCCTTTCTAATTATATAATGGCCAGAGGACAAAGTCAGCCAAGATGCCCTGCGACAGTAGAACCCAGGGTGTTGCAGGGCAGGTATCAGCTCTCTTTGCTCTCCACACCTCCTGCCCTGCTCTAACTCAGGTCCTCGCACCCCCAGCTCTGCAGATTCATTGTGAGGCTGGGTAATTTTAGGGTTAGCCAGAGCTTAATGCAGAGCACCATGTCTCCGGGGAGGGTTGAGCAGGTACCCGCATACACCAGTTTCCATGCAGGTAATACCTTCAGACAGCACTCAGCCCTGTTTGGATTATTTGAAAGCTAGACAATTTTCACTTTCCAGGTTCTGGAGGTCACTTTCCAGCAGGAAAAACAGTTGTAAGATTTCAAAAGGGTGGCAGCCCTGGGCTCTGCACAGAAAATCCTTCTCTTTCACCATCCTATTGCTTGCTTTGCGGAAAAGGGCTCTCAAAGCTAGGCGCATTATCAAAGTTAAAATTAGGTCCATTTAATTTTATTAGTAACTTTCTACTTTGTTAGTGATTTCATGCTGCCTATTAACATTTGTTTCTAATATATCGCTATCACTCATCACAAAAGGCTAATCCTATTAGTGCTTTCCATATTGTACTACAGAAAACAAGCAAGAAAGCTGTGCTGATTCCTCACCCTGCCATTTTCATACATTTATAGACAGCATATTTCTCCCTGCATACTCCCAGCCAGCACCATGCAAGAGGACAAGTTCAAGGCATGGCTGGTTGGAAGGAGCCATGCAAAACATATTTGTGTGAAAATGAGAAAATGAGGGGATGAGCTCCTTGTAGACAGAGCAGAGAGATGCTCTTTTATGTACAGGAGCATCCTATTAAATCTAATCAATATTAATAATCATCATAATCTAATCACAAAAGTTATGTGTTTCCTGTTAGGTTTTTTTTTAAAAGTAAATATTGCCAACAGCCAATACTGTCATCATTAAGTTTGATTTTTAACTTAAAATACAAATAGATTAATTTTAGTGGAATCATTAATGAAATATCTGTGGATGACTAACTGATTCATCCCCTGTTAAATACTATAAGACATTTTCCACACAAGACATTCATGCTTGTGGATTCATTTTCAAAAGACATGGAAATGCAGTATTTAAAATGGAAGCATAATACTCCTGCTCATTATGAGCAGAGAATATAGGTCAGACTTTTGGATATCTATCCACGATCTCTAAACTCATCTTTTCCCTCCTTTTTTTCTTTCTCGCACTGGAATTCATCATGGGGTAGAAAACAGTAACATCAAAAGATGGCAACCAGTAATAATCTCTCCAAGAGGTGGACTGTGCTGCTCACAATTGGAACTGGTACCTCCTTATGCTTACATGTACCATGCTGAGCCCTATGTTAGTAAATAGGTACATAAAATTAAAATGTAAGATGAAATCACTATGATATACTTTAGTACCTCACAAAAAAAGGCCCAAATGTTTTTAACAAAAGTTTTTACCTTGGTGGTGTATTTGCATTCAGAACTTTCAGGTTTGATAGTCCTGTTTCTGCTTTCACATCTGGGACCACATTTACATGGCTTCCATTTAATCTGGGGACTATCAGGAGAAAGAGAAAGAAAGGGGTATATCTCCTGCATAGTGGCTGTGAAATTACCCTTATCCTTTGATATATTAAAATTGAAATGCTGTATATTTCTGTTGTCATGGAGATATTTTCCATGCCATTCCATGATTGGATGTCTGAATTCACTTTCCTTTGGGTTTTCCAGCCTAATTGCCTGCTACATTTTTGCCAGCAGAGAGGAAAAACCCACACGGACGGTTTTTGGTCTGTGATTGCATCCCTTACGGACCAGATTTCATTTTTGTATACTATTAAAGGCAAAATGCATAAGCATGGCTTGTATTTATAGTGCAGAAAATGCAGTAACACTCAGGCGGGAGTCAAGCGTTATCAGGTTTGAACACACAGCTGTTATTTATAGCTCCATAATACGAAGCAATGCAACCCTGGTTAATAGTACACATTACACGCTACCAACACAGGGTAAGGTGACGATGTGGATCGTGGGACCATGATGGCAGGCGAAGGCAGACAGGGCACGGTGGCTGCCAGCACAGTGGGCAGCAGCAGCAGCAAACCTGGGCACACCACAACCCTCACTCACTGCAGACAGCTGCAATGAGGTGATCTCAAACTGCACCACAACGATGGCACTAACTACACCAGTGGCACTCCTGACACATACAGACAAATTCAGGATTCAAGCAGCAGAAAAGGGTCTTTGGGCAGGGTTCAAAGCAGACTTGTGCCAATTATAAAAAATATTATGTTTCCTTTGTTTTCCTTGTCCTTGTGTTGTTGGATTCCTCAAAATTTATTTTAGAGCTCAAGGATGGCCATGTCTGCCAGATTTAGAGAGTGGGCAGGAGCAACCATACTCATTGAAGTTTAAATCCCCACATAATTTCAGGCCACTTGCATCCTTCCAGGCACCAGGTAAAATAACTTACCTGGTCATCACCTGCATGGTTAGGTGCTATCTGAAGGAAACACCTGGTGATACAAGTTCATCCTACTCACTCTCTAGTGATATGGTTGATAATAAACTCAAAGCTAGTTTATCTGCTGCTGTATGGTCTGTAACACGGACAGGCTTTGAGATCAGCTTCCCTTATGTTTTTCAAATTAAAGTGTCTTTGATGTACTTTTCTTCCTGCCTTTGAACATTAAGAGTCCATTGGCAACAAACCGAATGACTCGCTACTAAATAGACTCCCTTCTCCTTCCCCCCAAGAGAATTAGCATCAGGTCTTAATTTACTAATGGACTATAGACATCCATTAACGTAGTAATTAATTCAGTGCTAAAGTGCCTGTAAGACGGAACCACGCTGAGTGCACAGGGAAAAAAATTACAAGTGATGTCTTCCCAGTGAGCATCACAGGGCTTGGGTGGAAAAGTTAATTTAACAAATAAATAATGGTGTACTTTATTCTTTGTCTGCAGCTCTGTGTCTAATTACAGCATGTGAAAACAATCCTATACTCAATCCTGAATTTTTGGACGGGGGTCCAGTTTTTTCCATCTTTCAGAAATTAAACTCGGAGGCGGTTTGCGCCAGCATAAACAACTGCAGCTCCCTCTGAATCTAGCAGAGCACTGCCAGCAGCGTGGCAGGGTGCTGGCTCTCGTCCCAGCTAATGAACCACGCTGCGAAGCCGGGAGCCTCCAGAGTCAACACGAGCAGCTATTGCATCTCAGTCACAACAATAACGTGGAAGATTTTGTGCATACACCACCCTACCAGCCTCTTACATCCACATCTTCCATAAGCAGCCTGTCCTGCAGCTTCTAGGCTAGCAGCATGTTTCATTGCTTCCTCTAGATCTGCCTTCGGGGCTGCTGGTGAAGGAGGTGGTTTCCAGTGCCTGGGAATATGTTCTCAGCTTCTCCAAACCTCACCATCACTCCTACAAAGTGAAGCTGAGTATTTGTCACACTGGCATGCTGTTGCTTTCGTTGGTGTTTTAAAAAGACAGGATGGGTGTTTCTCACATTTCAGTTTCCCTCTGCTGACTGAAGCTAGCCACCTTCCTGAACATAATTGCTGCCAGTGGCAATTATTACAATATAAAAGTTTATTAATGGTTTGCAATGTCAAAACTAAGCCAGGTATAATGTGCTAGCTCATGAATAAACTTAATTAGACATTATTTAGAAGTACATCCTGGTTCATAAATTAAACACCTTGACCTTACCTGTTCATTTGTAAGGTATCCACTGCATTCAAATGCGAAAAGCAAAGGAGCAACAGAATGGTTTTCACTTAGAGCCATTCGAAACACCACGAAGCAATCAGAATTTTTTTAAAATGTTAGATTGCTGTTTTAGGAACACACCAGCCAATTTAATCAACACACCTCATTAATGAGGCATAACAATTATGTGGGTTCCAGGCTGGCTAACATGAGCTTTCAAATGGATTTCATATGGTAGAGTTTCACCTGGATGAAGAAGTTGAGCTGCAGAGGATGCCACAATCTCGACAAAAACTGCACCAGGTTACTGCAGAATTTGTGGCTGTTGTTGATATATATATATGGTTTTTATCTTCACTTGTGCTTCAACTCAAAAGAGCATAAGCAAGCTCTGGTCCTGCACAAGCTTACCAGTAAAGTGATTACTCCTAATAAATGGTTGCAGTGAGTTACTACGTACCACAGTATAGTTGTACAATAGGAAAACGATTTCTTAAAGGTTTCGCATGCTACACTATTGATAGGTACTTCAGTCTCCATGTCACCTGTGATGTTCCTTGTCTATTCAAGAAGGATTTTAGGAATTATCTAGAGACAGGGATACAAGCAACCAAGTACCTGTTGATGGTTTATTGTGTACACAATACATAGCAATACCAATTGTGTTACGCCTTGTTCAGTCTCAGTATTGATCGCAAAGTGACACTCCAGATGTGTAAATAGCTTATCCGCAAGAGGAAAAAGGTTTCCTGAGCTGAAAAGTTTTATGTTCACCCAGCATCAGTTGAATGGTCTTGCTGCTTCTGAGCCACACTATGAGCACGTCCTGCTTTATGCTCCAAGCATAAATCCTTCATGAACATCTTTGCCTTCAAGTCCATGCTTCATTTTAAAAACAAACAACAAAGTTGCATGTGGTGTTGCTTACAGGTGTACAGAATAGGTGCAAATGCACTACTTGGGTGGGGATAGAAAGTCATTGTTACTGGGCACTTAGCAGCGTGAGCATCATAGTTCAAGAAATTAAGTTACAGCCTTACTTAGAGAATATGGTCTCACAGACTTTAGACAAGGTATTTCTTCTTTTCTATTTTCTTCTCTGAGGGTGGCTCTTGGATTTGGCACTGTGCTGCTTCACCTCCCTGCCCATGGCACCTTGCCCAGGAGAGCCAAGGGCATCCACCAGCCTCCCCAAGTGAGCAACAACCGCTTGTAGCGTAGCTTTCTACTCCTCATGCCAGCAGCTTTTCCAATGATAGCGAGGCACCCTCGCCTCCTATTTATCAATCACTGAGTGCCATCCAACAGCAGGGAACTTCATACCTCTCCACTTTAATTCTACACTATAACAAAAGTATCTGAGCTCCCAAGAATGCATTTTACTTCAAAGCTCTTGTGATCCACGTGTGACATACATACACTGGATTAGAATTCCATTTGTCAGTCAGAGCTAGTAACGGTGCTCACTGCACAGAACATTATCTTTGTCAGGAGCTGGCATGTCATGAATATGCATGTGAGAGGGTGAGCCGGCTTGGTACAAATGTATTTACATTAGATGGGCTCCAACAAGGACTTAATGTTCTAAATGGGAGTATTTGTGATAACCTCAGAGCCTGGCGCTACAGAGACGTGTTATCTGTAAATAGAGATGGAATAAGATCTGCTGCTGCTTTCCTTGCCCATGTTTGCTTCTGGATCAGGCCCTCAAATATTTTTTTAGAAGTTAAAATAAACATTAAAGGCATCAGAAGCATTTTGAAAGTTGGTGCCTTGGCGTTTCTCTCTAATTCTGCCACTGAAAAGAAGAAGATGGTGTTTTCTTTCAAAGCACAGCTTCTTCAGTTGGAAAGAATGGATCAAAGAGATCAGAGATGGCTGATGCCTATAAATATCATACGTACATTTGCTGTAGACAGAAAGGAACTGCATGTTGATGGGAGCTGTGTTTACTCCTAATGCTACCAACAGCTGCAGCTGGGCTGGCACAGAGTAGAGCAGGGAAATCTCCCCTGAGGCTCTTGCCTCTGCAGTTTTAACAGGCTATTCTGGCACACTTTATAGAGTATCTAGTAAATAATTTTTAAGAGGTCTTATGCAGGTTTGAGCCAGCTATGCTCAGCACTCTGTTTTTTTCTTCCAATCAATCGTCCATAAAGTTGTAAGCTGATTTTTATCTTCCTAACACACTTATTGAGTGCTAATGGGGTAAGGGGTAGAGGAAATTAAAAAAACATAGAAGATAATGACACTGTGGTAGCCAAAAAGGAGCCTTTTCCTATTTTTTAAAGTTCATTCTTGGTTGAGAGAGAAGCAGCCTAAACAGAAACGCAAGACACCTCCCTAAATGCTTGGCTGGATGTTATATTCACACAGCTTATCAATCAGTGTGATTAATACAGCGTACAATCAATCTCCACATATACAAGATGTCACCACACACAGTATCAGTAAACAAGCACATGCACTGGCTGCCCATGAGCCCTCCACACTGGCTGCAGGGAGTTCTGCTCCTGCCCTGCTTGTCCAAGGGTGCCCAGCCATGCGTGAGCTCCAATCCTGAGAAGAAATGCCCCAAAATGATCATAAGCACAGCACTGTGTCCCATAACCATTGAGCTCACTCCAGCCTGAGACCTGAGGTGGTGAAAGCACACAGAAGCGGGCCTCTTACACAGTTGTGAAACCCAATTTTACATCCACCAGTGCCTGAGCCAGAGCAGTGGCTCTCTTACCACAACAGGCGAATGCTTACCCTGTGGCAGCTACTAATTCCACAACCTGCAGAAATCAGTAAAGTTGCTTTCCTTTGGCCTTTGATCCCCATTGAACAACATACCATTTTTAAAAGTTGAGCCTTGAAGGCCAAAATTCACTCAAAGAACGTCCTGAATTGCAAAGCTTCAGCAACCACCTTTAAACCATGACAGAGTTATCACAGGGAACCAGAGATCCTTCTCTGGGAGTCGTCAATATTCCTGTGACATTCAGCAACACCAGCAGTATGAGGTGCTGTGGTCCAGAGTAGAGCACAAAGGGAAGCAGGATGTATCTTCTCAGGGGCTCCTAAACCATAGAGTAACATTTCATGGTCTGCCATCTGTGAACTATGCACTACTATAGAACATAAGCCAGAAGTAAAAGACCCATGAAGTTTAAAAATCTCCCACAAAAGCTTTTCTTCTACTTCAAGGCCAAGGAAAACAAACCAACCTCGCAGCATGTGGTGGAGAGGAGAACAGAGACAAAAAAAAAGACCTCCTAATTAGAGCAAAATTCAATAAGCCGTAGGCTTGTTTTAAATGAAAATGCTACCAGTTTTTTGCAGCAGTGACCTTATTTTTGCCTTGAGGATTAACACAAAACACAGTAGGCATTTGCAGTCAATGTTTTCAGTGAAACTGCCCGAGAGCATGTGAAGTTTGGAAGACACTTGCTTTTTGGGTCAAGTTGGAGTTCTCTCACACAGGTTTCAATTAATATTCTTCCATTTTCTTTAACTGTCTATCAGCTCTGCATAGCTCACCATCTCAGCACCCAGCCTTTGTGGCTCCCAAACATCCTGTAAACATCCATTAAGTCCACAGCTCCCTGTGGGGATAGTGGAAATATCACTCCATTCCAGGCACACCACCAAAGCTGCAGAGCCAGAGTCAGGACTAAATCAGATTTAAGTCAGATATTTGCTTCTCTTCAGACCTGGTTGTTGTATAGGACAGTAGCTAATTTAGACACACTGAAGATACACGTAATTAGCTGAGTGAAGGGTAACGGCTTCAAACTGGAAAAGGGTAGATTTAGATCAGATGTAAGGAAAAAGTCCTTAACTATGAGCATGGTGAGACACTGGAACAGGGCTGAAGCTGCCACTGTGCCGCAGTGGAACCAGGGATGAGCACCTCAAAGCTTGGACCACTAAGTAACACATGCACATGTTCAAGCTCAAAATCTATGACAATATTACAGAAGCACTTGGGCAGATCTTAAGCTGTTACCAGCGCTTGCTTTTTCTCAGCTATGAAACTCCCTTTGAAGGGAAGGTCAGAGACTTTTTTTCCTCCCTAGTTTTCTATAACGTGTTATTCACATTTTCGTGTCATAGTTTCTCTGACAAATGCCCACCTTCCAGCAACTAACATAAAATTCAGATAATGAACACCGTAGGTCCTGATAAAAAATTGCCAGGAACAAATTAGCCCTAGATAGTATTACTCTCTGCTTTTAAATTCATGTTTATATAGAAGGAAAAAAACTAGCTGATTTGAGAAATCCTAGATCCGCTACAAATTACAAGCCATAAAATACTGTACCTTGAAGGTGAAAGTTGGATCATTTTTAACATAAGGGAGCTACATGTCTTTGTTTTACCTGCCCAGACATGTTTTTGTAATAGAGCAGCCTGGTGTAGTGACATTTCTTATTTCAGCTGTCCATTTGTCACAGTGGGTTTTCTTCTTAATGTAGTAGCACAGAAAAAGACCAGAACTGGAAACTTAACGTTTCTCTTCTTTGTTCCTGTCTCATGTCTGGTACTATATGAATCCCAGCAAACTGATTTTCTCCTTTCAGGTTCTGCAGTTCATTTCTCCAGATTAAGTGCAGAAAGCTCTTTGCCTGACAGATGTCTGGGAGCTGTTCTGGCATCCTCAGGGCCAGATGCAAAAGACAGCCTGAAGAGCAGCTGCAGGATGATCTTCCAGTGGGCAGTGCCTGGTGGGCTGGAAGGGGCACTCCCCAGTTCAGAACCAGTACGTGGTGGGTCTGCCTGCAGTGTGGCCACTGACATGAAAAAAGGCAAGAAGGGAAAGCTTTTTGCTGTGAATTTTTGTAAGCACATCAGATAATTGTATCGGCATCCCATTTGTACTGTGTGGCATGTCATCTCTGCTGGCTCCAAATGCGAAAACTTTCTGCATTGTTGAAGTTATACACACATGTAGAGACAAGACACCTGCATCAATGAAAAGAGCTCTTAGACATCAGAAGTAAAATTTCAGGTTCAGGACAATTCAGACAAATTCTGAATTGCTTCTGTGGCTTTCCAGAAAAAGAGTTTGGGAGGTATGATTTGCTTTCTCCCATCTTACCATACTTCTGTGCAAAAAGAGAGCCCACATATTTTCATTAAAACTGGCTTCTGCAGTCTTTGGACAGCTTTGCCAAATAATAGGGTCAGGGCAGCAAAGCTATAGGTAGTAGAGGCTATAGGGTTGTCTGCATCTACTGTAGTACCCTAAAAGCTCATCTTTCCAGAGGGACATGTGTCTGTTCACCTACTGAAAGAGCTGGAACAGTAAAATGCTCCCACTGACTTTCCAGAGGGACTGAGAATGGGGAAGAAATAGACGCTTCTGGAAATCTAATCTTAATACTCAATGTTTTATAGCCCTCAAGCAGTCCCCACATTTCTGTGACGCCATTTGTTCAGTTTTCTCCCTGTGTAAAGCATTTTCAGATTCTCCTAGGGATAAGCAGAAGCCCAACTTCTGTTTCAGCCCCTCTGCCAGAGTTCATTCTGTGGGTCACTGTCATTGCTCGCTAATCTAATAAAATTTCCAAGCTGATTAATTCAGGCTTCTGGTAACAAGTGGTTGTGCTATGAGCGTGTTGGGATTAACACCGGGCACTCGCTCCCCCTGCACAGGAGCCTCAGCTGGCAGCAGCACATAGCTGGAGGCTGAGGAGGTACTACAAGCAGAGACAAAATACTGCTGATATCTGGCACTACAAAGCCAGACTCAGATAGCGTGTCGTCCCTTGGAGGTACAGAGATGAAAAAAGTAAGATGTGAAGAACTTAAATATTTAATCACAGACTTTGCTTCATTTTGTTCTTCATTTACATTAGTAAGTAGCACACACTTTTAAATTGGGGGGAAAAACCCCAGCATATTCCTTGGTTGTCTTCTTGTTAATACTTGGGATGTGAAAGAGGACCTACTTCCACCCCCTACAGCCCAGGAGCAATGAGTAAGTATCACCTGAACAGGTCTCCACTGGGAATGACTGTGTCCACAGAGCTCCTCCACCAGCCACGGGCCATGTGCAGATATATCACCCTGGGATTCAAAGCCAGGCTTCTCTGCAAACACAAAAGACTGCAGCCTACATTCTGAACGAGTACCTTGATGGGCTGAGGTAGCAGATGCTCTTTCAGACGTACCTGAATACCATACCATACCATACTTCACCCAGTGCAGGATGGGGACACTATGAGCACATGTGTCAGCACTGCCATGGAGAGCTTCAGCCCAGACACAGCCAGGGTGTCACAAGGCACTTAGCATGGCTTCTGTAGGGGAGGGAGCAGGGTTGTGGGGCCAGAAATGTAAGGACAGAAAAATCAGTTAATCATGGCAACAGCTACATTAAAGAGAATTTTTTTCTTTTGCAGAGGAAGGCTGGGAAATAATTAGAAATTGGAAAGAAAAGTCAAGCTAATAATGAAGCATGGAATCACAATGGAATATAATAAAAGAGATCATGCCATAAAAGCCTCAATCTCCTATTTGGAATCAGTGCCTGGAGTAGCAGTTGTACAGTGTGTTTATGCCACATTTCTAAATGATGCTGGGACTCAAGGGAAAATACTCTGCCTCCAAACAGCTTTCCAAAGTGCTGTTGTACAACTGCGGCTTTCAAAGGGTAACCTGCAGCAGTTAGCTGAATGCTTCACCAGTGCTAACTCCAGCACCATTCTGGTAAGAATAGAAAATATCAAATCCTATTTTATATAGCAGAAGACCCGGGAGGAGGGCTCAGTAGCTCAGACAATGGAGGATCATTCAAAAGTTAGTATCAGTTAATTATTCATGATTATTTTTAGTGCCTCACTGAAACCTCCCTGTGGTGTTTAGAGGGCTCCTGAGCTCTCCCCCACTGCAGCACCGTGCCAAGAACAGAGCTGACACTTAAAGTATCTGCCTCAGGTAGGGGGTTGAAGATGACAACCTCCAGAAGTCCCTTACAGCCTCCATCATTTTATGATTCTAGGAAAAATCCATTTGCTCTCAGAAATCAAAATCTGGGATTTTTGAAAGGATGTGAGAGTTAGGCTGTCAAATCCCAAAGAACATAGAAGGCATTTTTATTCCTAAATCCCATACACTCTAACAGTCCCTCGCCATTTCTTAAAGGTCAATGCCATTTCTTCTTTAGCCCAAAGGATCACAAACCTGTTCTGCTGGAAGTTAGAAACCCTGCTGCTCAGTAACCAGGAACCAGTCTGAATGCTCTTATCAGTCTCTTTTAGTGCTATAAACACGTAGCTGATTTCAAAAGTGATAGAACTAAAAGTGCTAAAGCTCCAAAATGCCACTGTGCTTGATGAAGTAATCTGCAGGAGCTAACGCTTCAATTAATTTTTCTAACAACTGTTCAGACTGCAGAACAAGAAGGCTGAAGCCTAGCATTGGTGGTCTAAAACAACGGCAGCACAAGGGGCTTCCTCTTCCCACCCAGGGGCAGCGCTTTTGTAACCACTGCAGGTAACCACCAGTGGCTTCACAGGAGGATTATGAAGGGGCATGGGCCACAGCACAGGATTCGCTGTCTTTGCTGACAGAAGAAGATGGCTTCATGTCTGAGGCATAGCTACTGCTTCAGTGGGTACCATGGACAGGAAGCCAAAGTTCAGGCTGTATGAGCCAGAAGGTGGAAGACTGAGCAGCTGAAGAGCTTAATGAGATGATCTCCCCATGTGCTGGCAACAGCACCACAAAGGTATTTGCTATGGTGTAAGGAATGTAATGTGGCTCTTCAGACAAATCCACCTCATACCAGGATCAACTTGTGTGTTGCATGCACATGAAATCAGAGCAGGAGGCTATCGGGTTGCACCAGCTGGGGATTTACTCAATCTGGAATGTCAAATACAAACGGCCACTGACACAACAGACGGAAAGGTCCACTAAAGTGATACAAGCTGATGCTTTTTTCCTTTTGCTGACACCAGATTATTCAGGGAACTGGTCTGCAGAAAGAGGTCCACAGCTGCCAGACACCCTGTACAGATGGCCAGAGACACTCGCATAGCCAGCTACAGCCTGGGTGGTGCTTCCCTAGCACCCAGAGCTTGGCAAGACAAAGGTGGCTACCAGAACTGAATAAGAAGAGCAGAGTCATGTGGTACTTTAGAGAGCAAAGATCTAGAGGCAAAACAAAATGCTTTTCCTATACTCGTTTTACCCCTGAGAGGGCACAGTACCCTGGCAAGTCACACTGTGCAACCTTAGAATGTTTAAATGGTGCAGGGACTGGACAACAGTGGCAAATAATCCAAGAACCAAGGAAGGAAATGACCATTTTCAAAGTAATTTTTAATGACGTGATATGTATTTTTGAGTCTTCAGATCATCGTGAGAAGATAGGTTACAAACCACAAAATCTTCCCAGTGCCACTTTCTGCACTCAGCATTCACTGAGAATAAAAATATCCACTGTAAAGTAGCTCATGTAGTGCATCCTTTGGGCATGTACTCCACTGGAGAATGTCACGATGTTCTCATGAAGGTCTCCTGGTCAGTATATGAGTAATTTTTTAGTGGTTTTTTAGTTTTAAGGTAGCATGGCTCAATATTCAAGCACTAGTTGGTATCTCCTGTGACTGAAACATGCATAGCAGTTAGTGTGTGCTATGAAATAGAAATTGCTATTTAAATTTGCTCAGAAGCCAACTGTTACCAACACCACTAGCTTCAAGGAAGCATTTGAGTATAGAGCTGATGGAAAATATGAGACCCTTTTTTAAAGAATATCACTGTTTCCCCTGAGCTTGTAGAAGCAAAATGTCATTCTTGCAGAATAAAAGCACCACCTTGGGAATCAGAAAACACAGATCTGCTTTCTGTCCAGGCTTGCTGTGTGCTCTCTAGCAATTCCTTTAACTTCTGCTTCCATTTTCAAGCATAAAATTGAGCTAACTATCTCATCTTTTCACACACTCTTTGTTATTTTAAATCTCTCTGATGTAGGAACTCTCTCAAAGTACATGATTTCTTTGTTTCAATACACTACTGGTGAATCCTGCTGCACAACAGGCACCTTCAATTCCCGCTAACTTCAAGGTGTGCAAACCTACAGCAACTCTTTCAAGGACTTCAACCTTGTTTGCCCAGAGAGATGGGAGATGGCCCATCCCTGGAAACATTCCAGGTCAGGTTGGATGGGGCTCTGAACAACCTGACCTAATTGAAGATGTCCCTGCTCACTGCATGGGGTTGGACTAGATGACGTTTAAAGGTCCCTTCAAACAAAGCATTCTATGATTCTGTTACTTGCTCAGAGTCTGCCTGAGCTGGAGTCTTCTCAACCCACTAAGATGTTTCTATTGCTCTTACCCAATGAAGGAAAAAATGCATGATTACAATACTAGAAAAGGTAAAAAATTGTACAGGATATTCTTCAGAGCTGAACAAACACTTAAAACATCTGAAAGAAAGCATATGGTCTTTGAAATGTTGAAAATTATCAGTTCAGTGCATTTCCCATGAAAACCCATTGTAATCTGCAATAGATACTACAAGCTCAAAAATTCAGTGCTTAGAGTTTGCCTGAATACACTATAAATGCACATGTAACCCTAACATTCATTCTTTTCTAAGAATTTCTAGGGTGAGCTACCAATTTCCATAATCCTAAATAACATCTTCCACTAGAATTTCAGGACTGAAAGCTGCCCATCACCTGTTAAAGGGTGCCTGTAACCTTCAGAAACTGTCAACAGGAAGGCCGTGAACTGATAGATTAACCCATCTGAATATAATCAGAATTGGCATAAACCTTTCTTCAACCTGTTACTATGTAAGCCAGAGCCCAACCTTTCTGTGTGCTCCAGGACATTTAGTTGAGTCTGGGTTTGTGTTTGTACGCTGTCCCAGCAGCTGCCCGGAGCAGGGCCAAACTTCCCCCAGGTTCACGGATGGGTTTGGGGCAGGAAGCAGATGTGCTGAATTTCTGTGAAAGCTTGATCCTGAGGGGTTTCCAGTGAGGCTGGAAACAGAAAGCAATGAAAATCTAGTGATAGTTTCTGCCTCCTTTAGAATTTCACCCTTGTTTTTGTAAAGCAAATGAGGTAAAATAATTTGAGAAAAAAAATATGCATGACATTTTCTCTCCTTTCCTTCGAATGAGTCCTGTAACTTCCCTCATTTCAAAACCACCTTTTGTTCCATTTTCTCCCAGAGACACTTCCCCTTCTGGCTTTCCTCAGCCCTTTCCATAGACTCTCTGAGCCCACCACTCCCTGTTCCCTCCTCACCCCTTTCCATCTGGTTATATTTGTTCTTTCCCCACCTGGCACAGATCATTTTGAAACAGCCCTTCCTCACCTTTTCATATTATCACTCTCCAGTTATTTTCAAAACTCAATCAAAACCCAGACCTTTTGCCATTATTTTAACTATTCCATTTTCCCCAATCTTATGTGTTTTTTCCCCCTACTCTTAAGTGTTTTGCAGTGCTCTTAGTATGACAAACATCAGACACACAGCTGAGCTGTGTTGTGCAATAGTGTCCAGCCTTAGTCTCACCCGTGCATTGAGAATTATCCTCAAGAGATTGGTCTGGGGTGTCCAGCTCCTCACTTGTGGATGTGCACCCAGAAGGCAGCCAGATAGCAGCCTACAGCCCATTTCCCTTTTCCTGACTCTTTTATTTTCCCCATGAAGTGATGTCACTAATGAATCTAGGGACAGGCTCTGTTCAGTCCAGTCTTTTCTGCCCATTTGGTCTGGACATGATGACACTTGTGTTTTCCCATAAAGGTTATCTGCCTTCTTTTGAAGGCAGCCACCTTTAAGAACAACTGACATCCCTCGCTATGTATTACTGAGTTATTTCATATCCTGCCAATCAGGACCTCATCTGCTCAAAAACTGAAAACAAATACCACAAAGGTCTAACTAAAACATGACTGAAATGCACCCAGAAGGAGCAAAGCTCCTGAAAATAAAATTTCAGGATGGACAAACCAACAAATGCTGAAAAAAAAGATGAGATCATAGGACTACAGAGAAGAAAAGAATCACTAGACCTCTTTTTCCGATATTATGGGGTTATGAATAAATTACACTGGCACAGCTTTCTGGAATGAGTGATGGAACAGGCTGAAAAAAGGCTTCACTGTGGTGCCACTGGCACAAACACTAAAATTTCAGCAGATGAACAAAAGAAATAGAAGGTGGGGGGTGGTGTGTCATAGAAGATGAAGAAAAATATCTGACCACTTCTTATTTTTATTCAAACTATGTAGACAAGATACATCATACAGACATCCCCTGGGACATCAATACACCCTACTGAACCCCCTGGGGTTACCCAGTGAGCTGGCTTAGCCTTTTTTTCCTCCCCTTGAAAGGTGAGGCTGACCAAAGCTATCCAACCCAGCTGTCTCCTCACCAGCAACAGAAAGTGCAGACATCCAACATGAGTCATTTATGAGGCTGATGTAATAGCCTGGAGAGATTCCCATGCCTTTCCTGATGGAGACTTGAGAATACCCACGGTAGTGAGAACTTCCATGGGATCCTTCCCGAGTTGTTCTTGGAGGAACAAAAAAAGTTTCAAAATAGACCAGAGCGTCTATTAGGGCTAAAACTACTCCTGCATGCAACATGTTCAGAGACTTCAGGGCTTTGCATGGGCACAGCACCAGACTACGAGCCAGCAGGTAACTACTAACTTGCTAACTGGGATACGGGACATGAGGAGAGGGGTACAGGCAGCTGCATGTGCTGTTCAGTGTCTGCACTGCCCCAGCACCTACTGTAAGTGAGTGGATGGCATACCAGGCCAGATGTGCTTGGGGTGCTCTCATGTTTTCATGAGCTTTGTTTCTTCTGGGGTGCCTGTTGTGGCTGGTGCTGTGCACAGGCAGATCCATAGGGTCAACACCAAAGAGAAGAGGGGAGAAAAGACAAGGGTAGAGGTGAGTAGACGGAAGACTACAAAGAACTAACAAGGCAACGCATTAATTAACATGACAGCATGCATTTTCATCACAGAAGCAGCCTAAGTACTGTCAGGGTTTATTTTGTGGAGGACAAGCTATATAGAGCTTGAACACCAGAGAACAATTGCTTACAACAGGCACATCCTTTCTGGGGAAACACGCACCATCAGTCCCCGGAGGACCAGGCAACACCCAGGTGTTGCCAGTGGATTCAAATCTTCATGTTGAAATATCAACGAGTTCAGCCCTAGGAAACGAAAAGTTGCAAATGCCTGTCTTAGCTCTTATATTAAAAGTCCTTGGTGAAGTGGGGGGAGAAATACATGATGTTTGTGATTGAACTGAAATGGGCCAAGCGCCCCTGGCCCCACAGCGCACACCCGCCCAGCCCATTGCCGCCTGCTGCACACAGGGCGTCAGGCTGTCCTTCTGCTCAGCAATAGGTATCGTGACAGCAAATGCCATGAGGTGAGGTGGTTTGTACAAACCTTACAAAGCCCACAAGCTGCTGTAGTTACTGCACAGGCTGATGTTAGTGCAACTATGCAATTTAAGCCTCTAACTTACCCTTAGTCAGAGAATTCAACAAAATAAAAAGAAAAAAACCCCAGCCAAACATATATAAACAAGTAAACCTCTGCCAAAGCTAAAACTTGCAAACAAAAGTTATCAGACATTCATGCCAAATTCAAGCACACAGCAAGCAGATAGCTTGAAGTGTTGGTGATTTATGAAGCCGGGGAAATGTGAAGATGTAGTGAGGCTGTGGGAATGTTTCATCTGGGGCATTCCATCCAAGTATATTTCACCCAGACTTGGCGCCTGCCTGTGCTATGCCAGCTGGCAGCTGAGTGGCAGCAGCCCTGCTCCTCTCCAAAGCCCGCACCACTGCCAGGCAGACAGACCCGGCCTTGCTCCCCCATCCAAAAGCTACAGGCTGCGAGGCAGGGCCTCTGCGGGGGCTGCGGGACCAGGGAACTGACAGCGTGGCAGGGATATGGCTCCTTGACTGCAGAGCTGGATGAGGATGGGTGTTATGTCATGGGGGATGTCAGCCAGTAAGCTGGCTGCTCCTGCCACCAGTGACGTGGAGACAACATGTCCTTTGCTGCACATAGCAGCTTGTTAGCAATTTTCACATCAGTGAGACACTCTGAGCAAGTGCAGACCCTAGGAGAAATCCAGTGGGAAAGCCACAGAGAAAGCCCAGGGAGCAATACCTCTGCTTGGGAGGAACAAAGACTTACTTTGTTTGGGGGATTAGTATCTTACAGCTCTTTTACTTAAAGACCTATAAAACTTGGGAGTATCCAAGTGGGGTTACCCCACTTAGGAAGGTAAGGTGAGCTTTTGCACCAAGTAGTTTAAAGTAAAGCATTCAGAAAGGTAGCTGCAAGGGTTACATGGCTCTCTTGGGTTACTATAGATCTTTTGTGGTCTGCCATTGAAGTTTCTCAGTGCCTTTCACTATATTAAAAACAAGAAGCCAAAGAAACAAATGCCCTACCCTTCTGTATCTCACATAACACCTTTCACAGAAACACAGGAACTAGTATTTCTCTTTCAAACATCCAGGAAGGGCTACCAAGCAATTCAGACACCTCCACCATCAGTCAACACCAAGCCAGGCAGATCCCTCTGACTGCTCATTTCCCAGTACCAAGACCAACATTTGGGGTCTGGATAGCATCCAAGAAGTCATTGAGAGTTTCAGAACCTGACACTTCCCTTAAGACTATTTCAAAGGAACCCCAGAAAGTTTAGAAATTGAGACTATATCACAAAGTGGAAATTGCATGAAAGAATCACTGCAGGAAGGACCTTCAAAACTAGAGGCAGTGACCTCATAACTAGGCATATCTGAAGCTTCAGGTGCTATAGAATGCCCTTTGGATAGTTTTCTTGCAGGTCAGTAGGCTTCAGCCTTCAGAACTGCTATGAATTGCTAGGAAATGTTAAGTAACTCCCACCCAGTAAATCTGAAAGAGCAGATGGTACCCCGACAGGAGAGCAACAAGATTGTTTGAGATGCCTCCTAGTCTGGCAGGTCTCCAGGTATGAAATTCAGGAGCAAATTTTCCTTCCTGCCACACTTAAGTTAGCTGTGTAATTCTGTGCCATCTCAGCACCAGTGGGTTCTTTCCATGTGTCTCTCCTGGAAGCCTAAGAAATAGTTAACTATCTGTGAGATGAGATGCCGCTGGCAAGGGGCTGACACCTGCCCTTCAATATGCATGCCCTGCTCTCACTGTCAAGGTAGATCAATGTATAATGCAATGGCCTTGACAGAGTGCTGTTAATAAAGATGCAGGGAGCAAACAACAAAATCATCTGAAATAGCAAGGCCACATCATATACCTTGCTCTTCAGGGATCTGAGCTATTTTGCAGTGAATTTATGGCAAGCATTTAAAAAAAATATATAAACAAGGGCCCCACCCTGGATCTCTGTCTCAGGTAATACTCTTCATCTCTGACTACATCTCAGAGTAGCGTGGAGAGCAAGAGACACATGGCCACCCATTTGCCCTTATTTACATGACATATCTGTCTTTTGCACAGGTTACCTCCTAGAACAAGTTGCCATTCACAATTGGCCTTCCTATTAGAATAGTTGTTGAATATAGAAGCAAAAAATTATACAGCAAAAGACTGAGAGTTAGTTTATGCATATATAAATCTTGTTAAAATAGATATATGGTGAATGTCAAAAGCAGTGGCAGGTTCTGACCCTTTAAACCAGTAATGGGATTTGTGCTCAGAATTTCAACCTGATTTTCTGAAAACCTGCTCAAATAGTGTTTACTAAAAAGCCTGATTTGGGACAGTAAAGATGTGTGCACAGAGCACAAATAAGCCAGCTCTGAGCTGAGCTGCACACAGATGTGAATTCATGTAGTAGCTGGCTGTGTGTAGCTGGCCTGGACAACAGCAGGAACCGGGCAACACCAGAGGTGACCACAGTCTCATGATCTTCCCCTCCATCATGGTGTGGATCTGATCCCATGAATAACAAGATCTGGACTATACATCTCCTATATCTCTCTCTTCCCATTAATTTCTTCTCTGCCTCAATGTCTCTCTGTCATAGAATCATAGAATCATTCAGGTTGGAAAAGACCTCTAGGATCATCTAGTACAACCTGCTTCAAACATTTCCCTAACCCCTAGACTGTGCCTCGAAGCACCACATCTACCCATTTTTTGAACATGTCCAGGGATGGTGACTCCACCCTCCCTGGGCAGCCTGTTCCAATGGCTAATCACTCTTCCAGTAAAGAGCTTCTTCCTGATACCCAATCTAAACCTCCTCCGGCGCAACTTGAGGCCATTACCTCTTGTCCTTTCATTAGTTACCTGGGACAAGAGACCAGCATCAGTCTCACTACAACCTCCTTTTAGGTAGTTGTAGAGAGCAATGAGGTCTCCCCTCAGCCTCCTCTTCTCCAGACTAAACAATCCCAGTTCCCTTAGGCACTCCTCATATGACATGCTCCCCAGACTCCTCACCAGCTTTATTGCCCTTCTCTGTACCCGTTCAAGCACCTCAATGTCCTTCTTGTACTGTGGCACCCAAAACTGGACACAGTACTCAAGGTGCAGTCTCACGAGTGCTGAGTACAGGGCCACAATCACCTCCCTACTCCTGCTGGTCACACCGTTTCTGATACAGGCCAGGATGCCATTGGCCTTCTTGGCCACCTGGGCACACTGCTGGCTCATGCTCAGCTGGCTGTCCACCAGCACTCCCAGGCCCTTTTGTCCTATGAGCTCTGAAAGCCACACATACCTCTCACAACACAACCTTGCCTCAGATTCACATCTCTACTTCAAAAATCACCTCTTCCATGAATCCTCATTGTTAATCTCCATAACAATAAGTTTTGCACTGAATCCCTGAACTGAATTACCTGACTGATGTCTGGGCTAGGCAAGCCCACAGGCATATAAGCTTATCAATGCAAGCAACACAACTAATTCTTTGCCTTGTAGGCACCATGCATTTTAAGGAGTTTATTAATATTGATAAATAATAAGATTTTATTCTCTATATTAATAATAAACAAACTTCCAAATTTTTTTTTTTTTTCAGTTCAGATATTTGTCCAGACATCTGGATGCTTATTTGTAGCTTCTCCAGATTTTCTTGGCCAGGACCTTGTGCTGGAAATTGTGAGATTTCCAATGGAGTTTTGGTTTAAATCCAATTGGAAATACTGCAAGAAGAGTTTTTCCTCCCAGCCTTCCAGGATTTCTAGTTCATATGCTGGCTGTAATCAGCACATAAAGAGGGGCATTAAAAGAAAGCCTTGATTAAGAAAAGCTGAGGAAATATTTGTACTTCAAAGGTATCTTTTCAGCTTGGGGTGACAGTTTCATTAGTTTTTAATGAAATGAAGCTGATGAAGCCTTACTTTGTGTGGCTGTTTAGATGACCATTCATAGAACACTAAGGAGGCAAGATCTAGGCCTTTGCCAAGCTCATGTTTATGATCAGTTAGTGTGTCTGATGAGTATCTGAATTACCCAGTTTTGGATTAGAGATAGGTTATCATTGCAGTTTCTGAATCTCTATTCTCCAGCCTCCAGGTCTCTCTCAAGGACACCTGCTGGGAGTGCTTTTGCCACCTATTTTGTGACATCGGTGGAAGGTGAGAAGATCTTCTGCTCTGACTGCAGTGATATTTTTTCCTATGCCATCCTCCAGCTAAAGGACAGAGGGAAGTGGGTCAATGGAATAGGAGGAAACTTTGCTGATGGGAGGGCAAGGCACAGATCAGAAATTCTCATGTGACAAATAAGAGGAAAGGAAAAGAAGGAGGAGATTGAGGAGATATGGTCTGAGATAATATAAAAATCCCTAAACGCATGGCCTCCCTCCTCCTTTTTCCAAAATCAGCCTAAATCTGGAAAGATACAGCAAAAGATAAAGGATCAACTCCAAACAGGGAATGGCAGGGGAAAAAAAGCAAGGAGAAACTGTAGGTGCAAGAGAAACACCATGCCAAAGTAGAAAAAAGAAAAAAAAAATTTCATTTAGTGAGGAGGTGTGTTTCTTCCTATAGTGGGGACACAACCTACACTGTTAGCTTGGTAGCACCCCAAAGTACCTGATTACCATGAGTAGTAAGTGGGTCAGCTTTAGCAGAGCCACAGTGATTCAATAGCAGAGCCTTGCTGGAAGCTGTTCCTCCGTGCACCAGTTTGACTTCCAGGAAATCTGCTCTTAGTCAACTTAGTAAAAAGGATTCCAAGAAAACAGATGTCATGAACTCAGAAGAATTTTGCATTGTATTTAATTTCATCAGCAACTAACAGCAGGTTTCAACCAACGTAGGTTCTGAAAGCCATCAATGCACTTAACAGCAAATTTAGGACGCAAAGCATGGAGTGCACATTGAAGGTCACTAACAGGTGAAGTTGCAGATCAATGCAGATTACATATCCTGCCTTGGCCTGACACATCTGTTGTGGCACACGCTTCCAATGGCCGGTCACCCACAGCAGGTCACGGAACATTGCTTTTGTTGGTCAGAGTAGCTGAATGTAGTGTAATTTCCTTGAAAGTAATGCCTGCCAGTCATCTAGGGAAAATAGGGATACTTGTCTATGCAGCCAGAACTTCCCTTAGCACTGGCGGCTGTTGTGAAGTCTGCTCTATACCAAAAGGCTATAGTTGTTAAATGCGATTTCCTATAAAACATAAAAACTGTCTGAAACTTTAGCTAAGAATCATTCACAGCATGTTTAAAACTTCCAAAGCCATCACAGCAAACCAGAATTCATTAAGAGAGAAAATAAGATTGCAATTAATTAACTTATTGAAATTATGAATCAAGGACTACACAGGAAAGGCTATGCATCACTTTGCAAGTTATTCAGTTAATCAAATAACTGGGCAGAAATATTTGCATTAATAATTGCACTAGAAAGTGCTGATCACAATGTTTAATAAACCCAAGTTGTTAATTCTACAAACTCTGTTTCAAGTCTGAGACACACATACAAAAAATTCCACTGGTATAAAGGGAGGTTTGGGGCTATGTCCTTAGTGATTAAAACAAATCCTTTCTCTAGAGCATTCTGACACCTGATCAGAGGAACTGTTGGAAATTTACGCATATTATGCCCCTTTCTATCTTTTGCAGAAGGTTCAGGACAAGGGGGTTTTTGTGACAATGCCTAAGGACAGCTTACAACTCAACAAGACCCTGGGACCGCAATAGCCAACAGCCAACCCTTACAATTCCTGGGTATAATTAACCTTATTAGCACCTCCTCATGAAGAGTAGATTCTACAGGCACCATCCAAACCTCCCAGAGAGCCCTCAGCTGTGCCCTAGCTCAGGAACTTGACCTGGCCCTACGTGAGCTGGGTTTTGGTGGATATTTGCACCAGCAGCCCTGGAAGTATCTTGGCTGTTCAGTCCAAGCCCTCTCCTGCTGTGTGTGTCAGCTGTCTTTTCCTTGGCACCCTTATCTCAACCCTACTCCAAACCCAGGGCTGAGATTTACGTGAGGGGAAGGCAGGAGCCATCTGGCCAAGGAGCAGCCCTCACTGCACTTTGGCAGCCCCCTCCCAGCCCACTCTCCTGCACATACTGGCTTTTGTTTCCTTGGATCCCAAGCTCTCATTATTTTTATGTGTTCAGGATCTGAATGTTTTATCAAGCTGTTACAGACACATCTCGCCCCAGACACAGAGAAACACACAATCCAGACTCATCCTCACTTTCTGGGCAAGTGAAAGTTCCTCTACTTTGCCTAAAACACCTTAATTTTATTTTGACTCTGCTATTTATCTAGTTTTATGTCTCTGTTACTTCTGCTTTTCACTGATTTGGGACTTTTTGACTTTGTGGATAAAAGCAGCAGAACAACAGTCACAGTGTCATGAGGTCTCTCAAACTGCTTCAAATCAGAATAATGTAATTCAGTCATTTGATAGAAATGTGAGATTATTAATATGCCAAGTACAGTTCTTCATTGCATCAACTTTTTCCCCGAGTTGCAAACATATTTTACAAGCAGTAGACCTGTAAGGTTTTGTTTGGTGACACCAAGATGTAGTTTTTGCCCTTTTGTCTTTCCTGCTCTTTTTTTTCCCCACAGATCTATTTGCTAAAATAAATTGAAACTGGGTAAAAGAATATAAGGCACAATTTATACTAGATATATCTGCAATTACTAACTCTGAATTAAACATATCCCTTCATGAATAATGAAGCAGAAATAGGCCAGAGGAAAAATGAGATAAGATCTTCAATCCATGTATTTTTAATTGCTTCATTATCTAAAATTTGGTATGAATAGCAGTGGATACAGTTTGCTGTTAATGCACAAAAAGAAATGAGAATTTTCAACCAAATCACAAAAGGCTATCAAAAATTAATTTTGTGTGCTGTGATCATTGAAAATGTAAGTGATTTTGTGGCAGAGTGACATAAAAAATACCATTTATATGCTAATAATGAACAAGCCATATTTTTTCATTTTGATGCAAAATAAATTTTATTTTCATTTTAATGAACTGTAATGAATTATAAGCTGCTTCTTTTTATCTTTAGGTAAAAGCTGGGGGAAAGATAATGGAAGGCTGACAAAAAAATTGTCCCTGAATGAAAATAGGATGAAGCAGAGTGTGACCCTTGTTTTGACCTCTCCGTTGCTGACTTGGCAGGCCATGGTCAAAGGCTGCCTTTCAGACCCAAGGTGCACACTGCAGTGGACAAGCTTTGGGAACACGACCCATCACAGGGCAAAAAAGCAAAAGTCATCCACACTAGGTGGAGGAACTCCACCTTTGTTTCATACAAGTCTGAGCAGCCTCAGAAGGGCTTCTGCCGTGTACTCGTCCATGTAGATGAGGCAGCTCTAAGCTTAGGGATAACTGCTGTAACCGTGGATAAAAGCACCGAGAGTCACAAGGTACACTAGATATATTTGCAGTCCCTAACTCTGAATTAAACATGTTCCTTCATGAATAATGGAACTGAAAAAGGCCAGAGGTACTAAGGAAACAGATCCAAAGCCTATTAAAGCCAATGAAATGTCTCACGTTGATGCATGCCATATTAATAAATAATTATGGGATGGGAGTTTTTGTGGTAATTCCTAGAAGCACTAGGTGCAGTCAGGATCTTTATCACTTTGGTTACTGCACACGAAGCAAGAGATAGTCCTGCCCTAAAGGCATTACAATAGAAGGATAAGGTAAGAGATAGCAAGTTGGATAAGAGCGGCGCAGGGAACCCAAACAAGCCATGAGATTATTGTGCTCAGCAATTACATGCAGCAGTTTCAGCATAGCAGCTGCTCTGTCACTTGTGAAACAGTCGAGTATGTACCAACGCCAGCCGAAATCAATAGATATCACAAGCATTAAACACCCAGGAAAACCCAGCTCAGGTTTTTAAAATGAGCCAACCATAATGAAAAGCCAATTTGAAACTGCTTGTCTTGTATTTACTGCTCCTCATTCACAACAAGGACTTCCCTCAGGGTACCTATGCCTGCCTTGATTTCAAGTCAACTTCTTTTCACCCTTCTCTTGTGCAGATTGCCCACACATAATCAAATTGTAGCTTTAACTTCTTTCTTGCTGTCTTCTGCATATTATTCAAAACAACCTGTTACAAAGAGCACTGCCATGATGGTTGCTGTGGGCACCACTGCTTCAGTTATAAATTTATCAAGTACTACTGCAACAGGCTGCAGGTTCACAAGCATCTGCAGAGGATGCAGGTATCCAGCGGGGTTTTCAAAACACCTGCTGTGGTGAACCGACCACATGATTTTTTTGCCTTATTAAAACAGCTTCTAGATTCCAATTTGCATTTTTATGCACAATAATACCTTTAAGAAGCTAATTCTAAATAACTCCTTCTCAATAAATGCCCTTCCACTTATTATTCAGGCTGGAGAAATAGTGATAAGACACTGTTTATTTATGAATCTTTGCCATAACAAGCCCAGACGCAATCTTGGCAAAAGGACGCATAGCAATGGACATAAGTTACAACATAGAAAGTTTTGTTTAGATATTAAGAAAGATATTTCACCCTGAAGGTACTCAACCATTGAAACAGGGATGCAGAGAGGGTGTGGGGTTGCAGTCCTAAGATATATTCCTGGGCTGGACAAGTACACTTCCATAAAGGGATCTCCCTTGAGCCCTGTATTGGACTGGAGACCTCTAAATATCCTTTCAAACAAATTGTATGTCTTAAACATTGAGAGCTGCTGTAATGTCACAAAAATGGATGGATGGATCTTACTGATTAGAATTAACTTCTCAGATTCCTCTACACCTCCCATGCAAATGCTGTATCAGAGACTGCAGCCCTGAGATACCCTATCTGGCCCCTGGGGACATTGGCAGAGCTGGCTGAGATCACTGGCACCTCAGCAAGGAGAAATCACCATCAACAGCTCAGCCACAACTCTCGGCTGAGTTTGGCCTCACACAGTTCTTCTTCAGGACTTCAGCCCTCCTCAAAGCGTGACATCTATTCTGTGTTCACTTGTGCAAATATTTACTTGCGTTTTTTTGTTTGTTTGTTTTATTCCCAGCAGCTCTACCTTTGCTATTCCTCTATGAATCATGCACCTAACAGTGGAAAAAAAACAAGCAGTAAGTAGCATTTTACCTGTGGGTTGTGCATATTGCCCTCATCCAACTGCTAGGAGAGGAAGACAGTGATCAACAACACTGCGACTCTGCCCCATGTGTCTCACTGTGATACTTAAAAAAAATAACGTGGGTAAAATTATGAAGGACATGAAGGAGTACTGAGGAAATACATTACTGAAACCAGTGTCCGCACTAACAAATAAAATAAATCAGAGTTATTTTGCAGCCTAAGTCAGCCTACTTTGGTAAGTGATTCTCCAGGTTGAGTCTAGCCTTAGCTTCTGCAGGGGATTGCACTTCAAGGGGGAATATAAATTTGGAAAAGAACACAGCAGTATCTTTTTCCAGCACTACCACTCATGCAGCTGCATCACTTTATCCTGACAATTAAATTTATTTCAGAAGACCATTCCATAGTAAATATTTCCTCGTTCTTCACTGAAATTTTGGTATTCTGGATCTCCCACGGGGTTGTCAAAAAAAAAAAAGGAAAGGAAGATGGTGAAAAATGGGAGAGAGGTATTAAAAATTTGCTCAAAGTAAAATGACACTAAATGTTTCTGGACATCTTGATCCACCCTTAACTTAAAGATCTAGCCTATGACTTTTTGGATTAACAGAAGATGTGTAAACTGCAGTTAATTGGTATTCAATTTTATTTAGAGTATTATGGAGGGTAGCATAGCATAGAAAAATATGAAAGAAAACAAAACTAAACTTCTAAAAGAAATTGATTTGTTTTTAAAAAAGATAGAAGCTATGATAACAAGGCACCAATCCATTGGACAAACATGTAAAGCAGAAGATGATGAAATGAAGAGCTATGTAATATTCACATGTAACAGCATTTTCATTCAGAGAGCAACCTTTAATCCTGGTATTTGAGGAGAATTTATTACTAGATGTAATCAGTGATGAACCTGCCTATCAAAAACACAGAAATAATGCACTAATGGTCACATCCTGGAGAAAATCTCAGCAGCTGGGCTGGAAGAAACTCCCTCTGATGAAGGTAACCTCTCTTTGTGACAAAAGAAACACATGTGACAAAGGTGATTTTGTCAGCAAATCAAATCATCCAAAAAGTCTTTCATGGAAGCAGACGTTGGCTGATACTTGTCCTGTGCTAACGGCAAACAAACCCAAAGCACCAGCTCTCACCTCTGTGAACTGTGTGTGTGCATGTCTGGGGGTCCTTTCCTTTCCTTGTGGCAGCTTGATGCTTCTAGATTGGGTGGCCTACCAAAAGATATGCCGAAGTCCAACTACAAGGTATTAAGGTTGAAGAAATATAAACTCTTGGCCAACAGTGTAAAATCACTCAGAAAAAATGAACTAATTATCTTCAAATAAGCTAGCAGAGGAGCCTGGCTGAGGAACACTCATGTTTGCAAACCTAGACTGATTCCATGTCAAATACAGCAAGAATCAGGTGTAGAAATCCACAAAGAAGTAAACAGGATTAAGACTTTTTATAGAAGGAGACAAGTCAACAGCCTTAGGCTTTCATAGCATGCCCCATGAGTTCATCCCAAACCAGAGAAGACCAACAAGGATAGTGCCTGAATCCTTGGTTTAGCTAGCTACAAAATAGGTTTGTATTTCCAGAAGCTGTCTAGTCCCCAGCACTGTTTATGCCTTCAGAGGTTATTATCAAACTTACAAATTATTTATATTTTCCTTTGTTTTAGTGTCTGCTTTGATTTTTTTCCTCAAGCTAAATGTTAAAATTTTCAGTTGCTGAAGAAGGGAATTGTTTAAGACCTCATTTGCAGACTTGATTTTGCTTTTCTCCTTCTCATCCCTGGGATGTATACAATGCTCATATCACGTTTGACAAGATCTCCGACACAAAGCTTTATTGTAAATCCTACTGGTTTATCCTAATTATTTCAATTGTTATTCTGAATTTATTTGAAAAATAATTTTAAAAATAAAATTACAAGAAAAAAGGAATTGGACAAAAGACTAAATGAAGCTTGAAGAAGAATGAACTATGTTTTCACTGTTGGAAATGTGCATAAAAAGACTACGTAAGCAGTAAACAGAAAAATAACAGATGTCTACAAGAAAAAAAAAAAGCAAAACTGAAGAAAACACAGGGGTATGAATAAACACAATTTGACTCAGCCGATTGGAAACATTTATTTGGTCCAACAATGAAGCTTTGAAAAGTGTTAAAATCTCTGGTTTAGTTACTGTCTTGACATAGTTACTCAAAATTGCTCAGATTTTTAAGGATTTGTCCTAATCACATAAAATTGTACCATCATTTTCTTTGGCTGCTACTATGCTCAATAGGAAATCTAGCCAACAAGAGACATGCAAGTCTTAATCATACTTGAACAAGGAGGACTTACAATTCACTTCTCAAAAAGACATAATGAACCAGATAGAAGGTGAATTCCTTTGCCCCCATTGTTCAGGGAAATTAAAGCATAGATTTTCTACAAAGTCTCCATACATTTTTTCCAAAAATAATTCTGTTATTGTATTTTCTGTTTTTGAGTTTTTCCACTTCTTTATCATTGTGTTAAGGTTTGTATACTTTGAGAAACAGAACTGGATAGAGGCAAATAACTGCTTACTTGACACACTTTTGTCTATTAGCATTTTCAAGAACTAGCTATGGTCAAGTCTTCTGGGCTGCACTGGCCCACTCCCCGACCCAGTGACACCAACAGAGGAATTGAAGGAAACTTTTCTAAAGGAAACCTATTTTAAGATTAAGGAGGGGAGGCTTGTACCTCAGCTCCCTGTAAATCAGACAGGCGGGAGTTGACCTTTTGAGCTGTAAGCCTCAGGAGCAAGCAGGACCTCAAGGATCACAAGCTACGCTGCTTTTATACTCATGAAAACACTGCACAACATGAAGAAGGAATTGAAATGTTCCAGGTTAGCCATATCTTGGCACCAATGGTCCTTATGGAGGATGAATTCAGTAGAGCCCACCTTAGGACATGGAAGTGAAAAATAGTTTGCATAAAACTGAATCCTTTCTTGACTGCCATTCAGTATATCCTCCTCACTAAGAACCACCTGCTCATATATCAAAGGCTTGAAATGGTTGTTTATCACATCCTGTGCATGCATGGATCAAAGCCCAGAAATGAATCAGAAGCAAGAATGGCAGGAGGGAAGAACACCCTTCCCACCCTGCTGCTCTTCCATGTAGTGCATGCCAAAATGAACCAACAACTCTGAAAAGTCTCCAGCCCTGATCACCCAGGCTCCGTGAGTCCATGTATAAAAGGAATCAAAGGGACATATTACCAAACATAATTTTTTCCCGTTCAGACAAGTTTTGCTCTGCAATAGTGTGCAGAAAAGTATTGGGTATTAGATCTGATAGGAAGGATGACAAAATGACAGGATATGCAGTACTCTGCTGGCCCCAAGTCACATTCTGTTAATATACTTCCCATGACTAGGTAGCCCCAAGCACAGATGGGTTCTTGCAGTCATTCAGTCAACAACAGTGTTGCCTTGGATGATACAGGCATCTTAATCCATCAGCAGCTAGGTTGAGATCCTGACTTGCTCTCTCTGTTTGCTCAGCACATGACAAATAACATATGATGGATTTGACTTCTTGTCCACAAGGAGGGCCTAAAATTGTCCCTCCTCCAGACATGCTTTGTGTTTTCGGGGTATTACCCTCCTGGTTTTCATCTAGTGCTAGGCACAGCAGCTGCACTATCTACACCACCACAGATCACTTTTCTCTTACATGAAAAGTTCAGTGCATAAAGAGCATTACAAACCCTAATAATAAAAATTCCAAAATAATGGCTTCTTCCCCAACACCATGAAATCAGTTAAGGAAGAACATGAACACTGAGAGATGTTGGTGCAAAAGGCCAGAATTCATTGCACATCGTTTGAGTCTGCTCGTTTTTGGAGAGCATTGCCTGTAGATTTATGATTCACCAAGTAGCACTAAGGATGTCTAGGCAGTTTGGCAACAGCCTTTTAGATTGTTATAAAAGAGAACGGAAATTAAAGCTGAAGAGGATGCCATAAAGTAATTGGGTTATTAACTGCTTCCATTCTGAATGACATGCAGGTGCATCCAGAAAATACTCTTTTCTATTGTTTTTTGGACACGCTGCAATAGATACTTCCAACACGGAATGCCCTACTCAGAAGAAAGGTGTTTTATTTTCCCTGTTAAGGAGAGAGTAGGAGCTATCTGCCAAATCTGGGCCCTTTTCAAACACTTGCTGAAGACTCTGACTCATTTAGAATAAAAAGGAGAAATTACATCTTTGACAAATTCCAAGGTACGTAGGAGCTATGTAGCTAGGTAGGCATTTGCCTCCCTAAAATTCATGTTTTCTTCCAGACTTTACAAAACACTTCCTTTTGTCTTGTGGGCACAAGGAGACCACTAGTGGGTGTGACCACTTAGAAGCTGCTGCTTTTCACATGACTGTAGTAGGAAAACAAAACTGCTGGGATCATATCAGGGCTGGAACGTCCACGCGCATTTAAAGGGTTAGTTTTCAGTGCTGCGTCATTGAAACAAACAGGCTTTACAGGACTAAGAAAGTCATAGCCAAAAACCAAATCAAACTTGTGTCAAGGAACTCTGCTGCCTCACTTCTCACTTTTGTTACTTCTGCTTTTAAGGGGTGGTAGGGAGGTAGGGGGTAAATACAGGCAGTCAGTAAACAACAGTGGAAATAATGTTGGAGATTAAAGATACACTGTTGTCCAAGTGGTGGGTTCTGTTCTGGACTTTGAATAAATTTTGCTCCACGCTCACCAAGATCCTCCATATGTGGTATCTCCCACTTTCCTCACTTCTTATAATCTGTTGGTCTCCCCAGAAAAGGCTGCAATGTGTCACACAGTTACAGCTAGCTGTTAAGTCAGAGTTTGGGCTTTGACCAGCCAGTGCAGTCTCATCCAGTGAGAGCAGACAGAAGGGAGAGAGATGGCTAAAAAAGGGATTACTTTTTTCCCCTTCCATGGAAAGTTACAACACTGGGAGGAAGGGGAGCAATTTGATTTAAATTGGGACAATATGGCAAAAATTTTCCATTTCCTTTACAAGCACCTGAGGTATGCAGAGCAGCAGCACATACAACCACACTAATCCAAGCCTCGAGAAGGCTCATTACCGGGAGTCTGTTCAACAGTTAGAACTCTCCACAAGCTAGTCACATTGCTTGCCAAACACGAGTGCTCATGGACAGCTTACTGTTTAAAAGCAAAAAAGTGCTGTGAAACGATAAATTAGAATGGTCATATGGATGCCTCAGTAAAAAGTAAAGCTGCAGAAAAATATAGCTATGGCTTTGTGAAAAGAGGAGTAAAAAAAAAAAATCTGTTGAATGCAGATGAATTGAGGTGTGTGTGTGAGAATAACAGAAGACACATCCATACCTACAGCAGCCATCCTGCTTAGCTCCATCTAGAGAACATGGAGCCAAGAGGGAAGGGAAGATGCACAAATGTCAAGTTGTCACAGGGGGGGTATTACATTTGGGGGACGACTTAGCAAGCAAGTTGTAAATGCAAAATTTATACCAATTGTTTATTTTTTTAAAAGAAGGATGCTACCCTGGGGGAAATAAAACATCAGAGGAAGTAAGCATGTCAAGTATTTTAGATGCATTATTTTACACATAGAAGAGATTCATTTTTTTTCTTATTTTTTTAGGGGAAATAAGCCTTAGATAGTCTCATAATGTCTTGGTATAGTGTCAAAAGAAACGTGAACATTTCAGACAGTCAGATCTTTGTGAAGCATGTTCAGAGGGTACTATAATATATGTTATTTGGCAAAGGGATTTTCAAAGTGTTGCCAAGCCCTAGTCAGTTTATGGATTTAAGACCCTGGTTGTTTAAGGCCTTGTTTACAAAGCAATGCATCATGTCACAACATGGCAGCAAAGTTGTAAATGGCTCCAAAATTTTGAAAAAAATATCTATGCCGCAGTAGAATACAGATCACTCTGAGACACAGCCATAGGCTTTAGGACGAAATGCAGGCATTTTCCTACAAAATCGGCATGCCAGCTCCTGAGCTGGTATAAATCAAAGTGACCCTTTTTCAGATAAAGAGAACAATGCTGATTTACACGCACTGAATCATATTGAGTATCTCTTGAACAGACCCAGCCTAAGAGCCTCAGGACCAGATCCCCAGGCAGAACTGGATACCTAACTCCTGCTGGCTGCACAGAATTCATTATCCAAATCCCTTCATGGAGCTGAGCCTAAGTGAAACAGCAACCTACAGGCATGGTCACAACATGCAATAAATCCATTGTACTTCATTCATATCCAGACTAGTTCCAGCTTTGGCACCGGGAGAGCGGTGACAAGGGATGCACAGGCTAATTAGCCCTGCTAAAAGGGCTGAACTGCACTACCACAGATATCCTGCTCCCAGGAGCTGAGCCAGTATCTCTGTTGAGCTATGGCTTACAGATACACATGCTTGCTCAGCACTGTTTCATGGCTTGCTAACACCAGGCTGAGTTACACATCATTTTCATAAATGACATAAGCCTATCCATTCCATACAATGCTGCAGGGACTCCCAAGCCTCCAGAGAAGCCTGGCAAGTTCATGGGGAGACAGCTGGAAGAGAGGAGCAGTGTTTTAGACAGTACACAGCTCAGATGTACTGCATGTGCCACTATGCTGCTGACAGCCAAAGCATGGAGCCAGCTTGTCTCTTTCTGCACCCAGTTCTCCAGCCCTGCTGGTCCTGAGTCAGTGCAAGGAAAAAATTGTCTTCACTCCTGGCCACCAACAAGCCATAGACAACATTATTCCCCTTCAGCCCCCAAAAACCTGCATGAACTTTGCTCAGAAGGGACCTGTTTATGTCTTTTACCATCCAGGGAAACAAGCCATGTTATTATGGCTGATGTTGAACAGGGTTAAACAGTCCTTTCAACCAAATTTTCTTACTTTCCTCCACCCCTGCCCCTGAGGTTACTGCCCTCTCGCAGCCATGTGCATAACTACACAGGGGTATATGCTTTCACCCAGCTCTGCTCATAGGACCTGTGTTTACAAGAAAACCCTACTTTTAAGAACATTTCCATTTACCTGTATCTCTTAAGCAAAATAGAATAACACATAGGTTTAGCAGCTCTGCAGAACTCTGCTCTGTACTGGTAGACACCAAGATGAACATGAGCCAGTCATGAGTCCTTGAGGTAAATAAGGTCAACAGCCTCAGTTGCTGGAAGACCATCATCAGTGGTCAAGGGAGGGGAGACACGTCTGGAATGTTGCTTGTCCAGTTCTGAACAAGTAGGTACTGAAGCAAGTCCAGCAAAGGGCCACTAAGATGATTAAGGGCCTGGAGCATCACATATGAGGAGAGACAGAGAGATGAGTTTGCTCAGCCTGGGGAAGAGAAATCTCAGGGGTGCTGGTGTCTTTTTAATGTACATAAATACCTGATGGGAAGAAGTGAAAACCACTAAGGTGGACTCTTCCCAGTGACAGTACATGAGACATATGTTGAAACATAGGAAAATCCATTAAAACTTAAGAAAATGTTTGAGGTTTTTTTCATGTTTGATCCTCCTAGTAAAGACTAGAATACATTTCCCAGAGAAGCTGTACTGTCTCCATCCTTGCAGATATCCAAAACCTGACCATGGCCCTGGGCAACCCTCTCTAGTTGACCCTGCTTTGAGCAGGGTTGGTGGACCAGGCAGTCTCTAGAGGTGCCTTCCAACTTCAGCCTTTCTATAATTCTGTGACTACTCCATGCACATGTGCAAATTTTAACTGCAGAGATGAAAAGGACAGCAAACATGACGGGGAAGGGGGAGGACAAGCCCTTGGTAGTTGTAATCTTTGAACCCAACACAGCTGTGGTCCATGTCCAAAGGTAGCTCCATGCTTCAATCTGCACTCCATGCCACACACAGTATAGTGAGACCAGCCAATGTAAACCTCAGAGACATCAAAGTGATTACTGGCATAATAGATGGAAATACAAAATAAAGTAGGATTTAACCGGCACCTTATGGGGTAAGCAAATTGGGACATAATTGGAGGACAGAAGTCCTAATGAGTTTTCAGCTTTTAAGTTACTTGCAGTAGAGTTCTATTACATTTTTTCATACAAACTAAGCATGAAAGTTACTCCTCTGACTGCAGAAAGAGAACAGATAAAACTCAGAACTCTACGCAGCTTGCTGCCTCCTTCCTCTGCTGGAAAATGGTAATTATCTCAGGCTTGCCTAATACTGAAGGCTCCATACCAGACAGCGTTGGTACTTTCAATGTTCTATACAGTGCTGGGTTTTTTCATCCACAGATCTCAAAGTGCTTTACTGGGGGGAAGGCAAGCAGATCTCTTTAAAAGACATAAAATTCTCTTCAAGCCATAGACATTTTATGATGTATTCATCTCTCTCTATACATGATTGACAGAACTGGTGCCAGGACACACAGCTTGGGCAGAGGACAGCCACTGCCAGTGGAGAATAAAGGTGCAAGAGCCTTCAATAGCTTTGCAAATCAAAAGGGAACTGCTTTTTGGTGAGGTAAAACTTAACTGGGTCTAGACTGGTTTGTATTGGTTTAATCCTCACAGCTGCTGAAAGAATAAAGTCTGGACAGATTAATTTCCAAAAAAGGATGTTTTTCTTACAAGTCACTGGGGACTTTTATTCCAACTTCAGACATTATGAGCATCTCACTATGGGTCAAACACATCATAAGTTTATTGCCCTTCAGCTCTCTGATCCTCCACACTGGAATGGCAGGTAAGATTTCTGGTTGGTGTAGAGCAGATAAACTCAAGCACAATCCAAAAACATAGTCTTTCTTGCTAAGCTATTTCAACAGAAGAATATCCATACTGATCAGCCCGGTATCCTGCCTCCCACCTCCACTGATTTTAAGGAGCTGTATTTTATCATCTCCTTGGTAATCTCTTCTCCAGGCTGAAGACTTGTAGTTTTCTCAGATGGAAGCTATATAATGATATTCATACCTGTCTCTGTACTAGTCCTGCTTATATCCTTTCTGAGATGCGGACTCTAACTGCATACCAAATTGGAGAGATGAGCACAGCTTTACACAGTAGCATAATGTTTTCTGCTTTGTTCTCACTTCCTTTCCTAATAATTCTTAAGGGTCAATTTGCCTTTTTTGACTGCTGCTAGAATTAGCTGATGCTTTCAGAGCAATATTCAGAAGGACTTTCAGTGCACCTTCCTCCATGGAAATAGCTAATCTAGAGCCCATCAAGGTGTATGAATAGTTAAGGTTATTTTTTCTCTTGTGTATTACTTCTCATTTATCAATGTTGAGCCTTTGGTTCCATGCTGATACACAGTGACTTTTTATTACGTTTATTCTGCAGTCAGTTTTAGCTTTGACTACCTTGAGTGTTCTATTTCAGTAAACTTTGTCTTCTCACTAGTAATCCTCTTTTCCCAACCATTTATGAATGTGTTGAATGGCACTGGTTCTACCTAAAATCCACAAGAAACCCATCAGCAGCAGCCTTCCAGTGTAAAAATGGTAATTCTTAATCATTTGCTTCCTGTTCTTGAGCCAGAGCACTTTCCCTCTTAATTTTTGAGAGCTTAGCTTCTTTGAGTGCCTTTAGTGACAGACTTTGTTGAAAAATCTAACAGAAATGAAGGACATCAGCTGGATTATCCTAATATACGTGTTCTCCTCAGAGAATTCCCATTTCTGAGGCATAACTTGCTTTTGTACAAACATACTTTGACTCTAACTGTATCATATTTATTCATGAATCTTCTGGTTTTATTTTTATTATAGCTTCCGCTCATTTGCTTATTAAAGTCCTATCTACTGTTTTATTTTTCCAGCTATCCTCCCCTGAGCCTTTCTTCACAACTAACTTAATGTTCATCACTTGTGTATTTTAATGGTCACAGCATAATCAAATTATATTTTTCTGACCTTTCTTTACCATCATCTAACAGATGCTTTGTCAGTTCTGTCTTATTCTCTTTCCCCTCCCCAAAGGATACAGAACTTGTACTAGTTTACTCCTAGAGCAGCTGCATGTTGCGTTCTTACATGCCATATTATTTCACACCTCTCTGTTTTCTATAGAATTTGCTTTAAAAAAGAAACTTAGATTCTTAGAAGCATTAAATGCACAAAAGCAACCTGGTTTGGATAGGACCCATCCTTCCTGTACAATCTCCCTGCAGTCTAAGATTTTCTCAAATTTCAAATAAAGTAAATTGTAAAACTCCCTTTCACCATTTAGAGAGAATTCAAGCATGTAGTAACACACTGACCATTCATCCAGCCTCAGATGTGACACTAAAAGGCATCACAGAACATGCTACCATAAAGGTCCTGACTTTAACCTCCTCCTTAATAGATTTCAATTGACTCCCACCTATGAGACTAGCGGTTGATACAGGTCTCCATTTCCAAAAACCAAATTGTCACGGCACTACAATCCATCTGCTCATACCAGTGGGGGACACTACTCACGGTGAGAAGATCTCCTGACTGGTGGATGGTTCCTCCCCCATGACTTGTTTCTGGCTCCTTGAATAGATGCTCTCCTGCCCAGAGGCCTTCCATCTGACTAGCAACGCTGGGTTAGAGGTGGGCTCCATCACGTCCCTACAAGCTGTGCCTACATACCTCCTGCTCTCCCTGAGCTGCACCACAGCTCAGCTATTGGTACCTCAAGTGACAGCTCACCAAAGACCAAGAATCCCCTGCACTACCTGGATGCAGAAATTGTCATTAACTGAGTAGCTGATTATAGCCAAAACACATTAGGTGCACAACAGATCCTTGACCTACATCTACCTCCCTTTTGTCTTCCAGAGGTTTTTGACTACTTTCTTGCCATCTATTTATCTGATGTTTTCAGTACTTTTCTAAAGATTTGAGTATAAAGAACCCCAGAGTTGAAATGCCCCATAACTTCTGCTCTTTCCCTCAATTCCAACTGAAATCCTGCCTCCATTATTAATGCTAGAACTTTGAATGACCTTAAAGATACTATGGACAAGATTAGAACAGAGTTTCTTTGCCAACAAGAAGGAATAAAAAGCCTCTTCAAAGTAATTTCCTTTACAGCACATATGCCTTGCTTCAGTCACCTATAGACAAAGATCTCAGTCAAATTGGTGGTGGGATGTGGTGGCATGAAGTAGTTCTATATTTACTTAAGCTTTGAATATAGAGGGTAGATATGACTGGGGGAAAAAAAAAAAAGCATGACTTCTTAAAGTGTCTTCTGCACTTGATAGGCAAAAGTTTTGTTTTAGGTGAGTCTCAACAGTTAACATAAATTATTTTATTAGATAACTTTAAGTCCTTGCTTTCCCTTCTAGATAGAACAGCAAAATCTGCTTTTCCATGGCTGAGTTTGCTCAAAGTCAAAGAAAGGTCTTAGATTTCTGCCCTCTGCCCATCAGTATCAGGAAATCATTATATCTATTCTGTGTCCTGGCCCAAACCCATACAGTAGTACCTTCTTGCCAATGAATTTGAGGGAGGTCTTAGGTTAGCCTCTCTGAGCTTCCTTGGGAAGAAAGAGTTGTTGCTAACTAGTCATTAACTAGACAGGAATATCAAGAATAGGTTGCTTTAGTGTCAGTGATACAGAAAATGAAAAAAGAAGATTTCTTCTGCCAATAGGCTGCTGCAGCCCTGAATGGCACCAATTGTTTATGAGTGCCTTTTACAATGACAAAAGGGCTGACCCTTCTTTCAGTTGTCACTGATCCCTTGCCTTTCCACTGACAGAATTCCAGAATAGAGTCTGGTATAAACTTGACATGAATGAGCAGAGAACTAGGGCACATGTTTTCAACTTTCCTGGGCTAAGACTTTACAATTTAGTCTGTAATAATGTGAGTACCTTAACTGTAATTTACAAAAGAAGCATATGTGATCTATATTGTGTTACCAACCAACTTATTTAAACCATAAGACCAGCCTTCCTTTTTAACCTTGCATGGAGTTGATAATTACAGATTTACTTAGCTACCAATAGAAACCTGCAAGGTCTTTATTATGTATCTTGCAAAAAAAATTCATTACTGTGCAATTTGTGATGTGAAGGGTTCCTGAAACAACTCTCCTTAACCACTTTAACCATTTGACTCTTAAAACTGAAGTAAGACTAATGTTCAGGAGCTGAAGAGGGTCAATTCTACAAGGGAGCCAGAGCATGTCCTCAGTTTGGCAGAGATGTTAGATGAGTAGTTAAACATCAGCTACCCTCCTAACTCATGACACAAAGAGGCACAGCAAACACCTCTCCAATTCAGCACACTATCTAATAAAATCTATTTTTTTTTTACAAGTTAAAAACCTGTAAAATCATTTCTTTACAGCCTTCTCTCATTGAAATTGTTATCTAAGCTCTTTCTAGGAATCATTTATCCACCAGAGTGCATACCTTTGAGATGCATCAACTCACCTCAAAGCTGAAGGGTTCAGAGCATCTTGAAAACAGATACATGGAGGAAGGAATACTTACAGTGTAAAAAGGGATATTAAATGCAAAGGGCTAAAGCCATAGTGGTGTTTACATACCGTCAGAAAACCTTGGTGCAGCCAGAGCAACCAGATCCAGGTAGTCCTTCACATCAACTCCTATCTCAAATTTCCCAGTGTCTGCCTCTCAATGGGGAATGCCCAGCTTACCAAATCACTGACCTGCTGTTAAGCACACTGGCCACACAACATGCCCTGGTGATGCTCCAAGTCACAGGACATAGCAATGGCAACCCCTCTCCAAGCATGGCTAGGTAATCCTCTGGATGGCTATAGTCCTGAGGGACCCAAGGTTTTTACCTGGTTAGGTGGCAACTGGGAGCTTTACTCCCATAGCTAGGAAGCCTGAACAGTATCTAACACCTTTTGTGGATTTAATTAAGGCCGCTACCTCTTGCTTATTAGCATTTAGCTGGAGCTAGAGTTTAACCACCACTAGAATCCCTATAATTACCACATACCATAGATCCATTTAATGTATCTCCACTATTCACATTTCAAGAATAAGCTGGAAATAGTAAGCATTTTCTCTCCAACACCCCTTTGAAAATTAGACTATTAAAAAGATTATACAGTGTAATACACAGTATTTACTACTCCAGGTTTATCTTTCGGCACTGTAGTTTACAGCTAGCTACTGACTAGTAACCTAATTTTGTAGATGTGTAAAATGTTGCAATAAACAGATTACTATGTATTTCAAACATTAAAAGCCTTCCAAGATCTAGGAATTTCTCAGTGAGATCACCAACAGGTTTTACTGGCAGTATAAAATTTACTGTGTTGACATACCCTTTAAAACGCCGAATACACCAGAGCTAGCAAAATGCTAGGGTGAGATTACAGAGAACACGTCAAAAATTTTGTATTAAATTCTTCCCACCCTGTGCCCCCCATGTCTTTTACACTACAACCCAAATTAAGCCATGGGAGAAGTGGTAACACTTCTAAAGAAAAGCAATCACTCTTACCAGAAGCATTCACAGAGAATTGCTAATGAAGCAATGTATTTATGCCGGAGAATTCTAAGGCACAACTAAAAGGCCTCGTTATACTGGGTGTTTGAAATATTTCACCACAGTAAGCCAACACAACCAAAAACCTTTGTGTTTGTAAGACAAAATAGAATCATAGAATCATTCAGGTTAGAAAAGACCCTTGGGATCATCGAGTCCAACCATCAACCCTACTCTACAAGTTCTCCCCTAAACCATATCCCCCAACACCACATCTAAACAACCCTTAAACACATCCAGGAATGACAACTCAACCACCTCCCTGGGCAGCTTACTCCAGTATCTGACTACTCTTTCCATGAAAATTTTTTTCCTAATGTCCAGTCTAAACCTACCCTGTTGCAGCTTGAAGCCATTCCCTCTTTTTCTATTGCTAATTACCCATGAGAAGAGACCAGCACCAGCCTCTCTACAATGTCCTCTCAGGTAGTTGTAGAGAGTCATGAGGTCTCCCCTTAGCCTCCTCTTCCTCAAACTAAACAGTCCCAGCTTCTTCAATCGCTCTTCATAAGATTTATTCTCCAGGCCCTTCACCAGCTTTGTTGNTGGGCACACTGCTGGCTCATATTCAGCCGCTTGCCAATCAGAACCCCCAGGTCTTTTTCTGCCAGACAGCTTTCCAGCCACACTTCCCCAAGCCTGTAGCGTTGCATAGGGTTGTTGTGGCCCAAGTGCAGGACATGGCACTTGGCCTTGTTGAAGCTCACACCATTAGCATTGATCCAATCTGTCCAAGTCTCTCTGTAGAGCCTCCCTATTCTCATGCAGGGAGGCTCTATGAACCAAAGACACCATTGTGTCCTGGTTTACATTACATGGAATTTATTGCTACGTTATTAAACTGACAACTTCTGTAAACCTTGTCCCTGAGAAAGATATGCTGGCATCATACATTTTCATCTGTTAATAGAAAACTCCAGTAGGCAAAACGAAAGTAAATAAATGAGAAGACAATTCACAAAGACAAGAGACATTTGAAAAGAAGACTCTGTCAGCCAAAAGAGGATGAGAGAGAAACAAAAATAACTATATAGGTAAAAACTCATAACTTGTATCTTTAATAAATGCACTTCCTGAAAAATGAAGACCATCAAGAAAAATAGATGTCTTCCAGAGTAGTAATCTATAAATTTTATCTACATTTTATCTTTTTGATCAAACCAAATTTGATCAGTTCTCATGCATCCCTTTCATCCTAATGAGGTTGACACTGTATTTTATTTAGTGGAAGAAATGGTCAAATTAAAACTGTCTCTGCCTGATGGACTTGATTGCCTCTGATTCCTTGAGGCTGCTTCAACAGTGAGTTATTTTAAGCCATTGTGGAGCACTTTGCAGGCTCCCTCTGGAATAGAGGGCACCATGGATCCCACAATTTCCACCAGCAGGAAAGCAAAAGTGTCCTTTCCCGGGGGAAAAATGGGACAGGAATGTGCCCATAGTTCAAATATTAATAAATAGATATTATGTGTGTCCACAAACAAAATTTCAAAAAATAGCAGTATTTTCAGCTTCAAGTAGGAATTTTCTTTTCTTAATTGTTCAAAATGTGCAATTTGCTTAAAATAACAGTAACAAACTCAAAATAACTCAATCCTCTTGAAAAGAATAAGCAGACTCCTTCCTAGGAAATGCAGCTTTTCCTACCTTTATGCCAGAATTGACTCAAAGGAGGTTTCGTATTACCTTGTTTTGTTAGAAATTCAGCATTAAATGCATGACCAGTGTTACTGGCATGAAGGTGTCTGACTGATAACCAAAGTCCCAGTGCTCCTCTGAAATTAGGAACAAGAGTCAAAGCAACCCCTCACCCTCACTCTCAGTAATCCTGGCTAGCACTTCCCACCAGCAGAGCTTTTTCCCTTTTATATATTTTTTTTCTATGCAGTTTTCACTGATACAGGTACCAAATAATCTGTATCACTCATATCATATGCTTGATAAAGCCTGATTCCACTTCTTATGATAAACTGTCATGAAAATGTGCATCCATAGGTACCCACGCCTACTGGCCTGAATTGAGTTTCAGAAATATTTGCATGATTGACATTCAAGAGCCATAAACAAAATTAGTGGCCATCATTGAAGCAGAAAGTTATTATCAGGTGGCACTAAACAAACACAGGCTCAAAGCAGAATAGAAGTTTTTTCTAATAATGGATGTATGAGTAATTTAACTAATTGCTACAGTCACTCTAGCAGAGCACATTTTTCTCGTATATAAGCAAACAGAAATCTGGAAATTTATAAGCACTGTGCTAGCAAATTAATCTTAGTATACAAACGTCACTGTGGAAAATTCCTAAATCCTTTCATTTTTCTGTGCAAATCATAGGGCCATTTGATTGGTTTTAAAGGCTTACTCTGAACTTGCATCCCAAGAGCTCAAACAGTGATAAAATAAATGGGAAGGGAAATGGCATCCAGTCCCACCAGCTACCAGGCTTTCACACAGAGCCAGGTCAATGCTAAAAGTGGTAGACACCTCTGCAGAACAGCAGTGACCACTGGAATCTGCATGTATCCAGCTGCAAGGAGCCGTGAGCACAGGTTAAGCGTGGGGCACAGTCTTCACCTTGCTACAGCTTTGCTTAGGCTTCTAAATGGGTGGGTTTAGACAGGAGCCAAAACCTGAGCAGGAGCCCTTCTCCTGCAGACACCAGCATGGTTCATGTCTGCCCTCAGAGAGGGGTGGCCTGGCTGGGGACTCCAGCACTCTATTTTGCCTCCTTCAGCTTTGGTTTAAGCCAAATTTAGTTTAATCTTGGTTTCTCTTGTACTTCCATAAAAGTCATTGGAAAGACTGGATCTTGAGGCACACTGGGACAATACCTATGGCTACAAGTGGCACAATCACACCCTGGTTAATTAATTCTTGCAGGTTTCTAAAGAGCAGAGATGGTTTGCATTCGCAGACAGGATCTGCTGCTGTTCTATAATATATGCAGCAATTATGCAGCTGATGGATCCTTATGTAGCTGCTAGTTCTTTCCTATACATAAATTAACAGCAGGATTTGTGTAATGATGGGATAATGAAGGCTTGGGTCATTGGTATTCATCTGTAGAAGGCCTTGAGAGGCTGGGTCAAAGACAGAAATGTTATTTGGCTAGCACATATAGAGACCATTGTTAAAGGATTCATAATCTTATTCCACTCAAGACCTGTATTAACTCTCTCTGCTGCTGATAAAAATAACTTTTGGGATGTGGGGTTTGCTGGGGCTTTGTTTGTTTTTAATTTTATTTTTTTTTTAGCTGCTTGAGGGAAGTACCTTCCTCATAAGACTAGCTCTGTGCTGAATTTACCTCACTGAGCCAGTTTGCCATGGCAAGAAGGGCAGGCTGCCTCTAGAAGCCCTGCATTTGGGTCTCAGCATGCAGGAACAGCTGGAGAGTTGGGACAAGGGCCTTCAGGATTCCTAGCTCCCTCTTCTCATTTTTATGTCTTTTGTTCCCCATTTGTTCTCACTTTCCACAGCTCCTGGGCTGCTCCAGGGCTCTGATCTTCCCCAGTGCTGCAGGACAGTTTCATTGACTGCAGCAGAGGCTGCATCTCTGTTTTTATAAGGTCATGTTAAAATTTCTTGGTGCCTCACTACTTAATCTGTTGGTTTTGGCACAGCATATCCTTGTGCTGAGAGAACGTCTCGTTCCCTCTCTCCACCCAGAGCACTCTTGGTGTCCTGACACCCCTTCAGAGCCAGGTCATGGGTGAGTCCCAAGAAAGGGCAGAGTTACTGGCCAGCCCTGCATGCTTCCTCCTGCAATGCATGAGAGTAAAATATATTAAGGCAAACATGCAAGGAGCAACACTGTTGTTGGGCAGCCAGATGCTGGGTGATACTTCTGGGAGGAGATAAAACTTGGTTGAAATGCAATCTGCAGGTAGCCACATTGCTGAGCAGGGCAACTAGGCAGTACCAGCTGCCTTCTGGTAGGTGATCTTAGAGAAAACTGAGCAGCCTTGGCCACAATCAGCACCACCCAATCAAAGTTGTGGACGCCGATTACTGCAGGAGAGCTGGCTGGGAGTGCAGAGAACAGCAATGGCTACATTAGACAGGTCTCTGAGCTTCTCTGTCTCTTCTTTCCAATCAATGAGTGGAGAATTAAAAGCAACACTTGATGCTGTCTGGTTTGTTATGTGTGAATGAAACTATTCCTTGCTGTGCTCCCACAAAAGCAATAAAAGGCCCTCCTGTGCCTTATTATCCACACAGCCCCTGCCTGCCTCCAAATTCTCTCTAGCTAAACGAACCATGGCTGCCTCGCTGCAGAGGGGAGGGACCAGGGATGGAGCCTCTGAAGGAGTTAAGGGAGAGCCATGCGTGGATGATGGCAATCTAAAAAAGATACTCCAAAGCATCAGCACAGAATATCGTCACTGATTTACATGTGAGCCCAAGAGGCTTAAGTTCCTTTTATCCATTGCGTTTTCCAGTGATACCACTTAAAATAAATATTTATAGACAGAGATCCTTTCCTGATATGTCTGATTTATAAAGCACTTCAAGATCATATGTGAAAGAGGGATGCTGTCGAACTGGGCTTCCGAACTGTTTAAATGGCTCTTTTCCACAATGCTGCTTGTGAGTATAAGAGCAATACCTGCACTGACTCTTAGAACCAGAGTGCCTCCAGGGAGAGACTTCATTCAACAGTCCTAATCCTGGGATCCACTCCCTTTTGATCTGTCCCATCCCTGAGATTTATAGTGTGTAAAAGGGCCAGTTCCTCTAATGCCACTGTCTCTGACTCACATTTTTCTTTTGTTCTTAACTGATATATTTTCAGTCATTTTGTGATACATTTCAGTAATTATATTGTTAATAAAGGCTACAGCTTGCCATATAGTTCACTCAGTTTTGTAGAAGTCTCGAAGTCATGCTCTCAGTAAGCGCACACATACAAAATACCCACATACCAGGAGCTGTTCACAGCATTTGAACATAGCACAGTACTTCCTGGTGCTGTAACTCCAGTGAGTCAGTGGAGTGGATTTTTACTTCCTTGTCATTATTAGCTTAATGAGAATACCTTGGTGAGTTTTGCTCTCTCGAGGCTAGTTTGCAGAGGTATGTTTGGCAACGGTAAAATCTCTGTGAAATGGCTTTTTGCAACTGAGATGGGGTAGAGAAGAAGCCCTCTAATGATTGTGCGTTGCTAAAGAAATTACTTCTGTGATACAGAGAACTACTGGGGCAATAAATAAGGAAATGGGAATTGAAAATAGAAAGAAAGAATATTTAAATGTAACATTTTAAACTGCAAAATACTTGTATCCATGTCTGCACAGTAATCTACATCTAAATATTTCTTCTTCTGTGCAGAAGCTGCGTTATAAATTTAGTGAAGGTAGTGAATTTTAGAGACGGTTACAGCCTCTCTGAACCAACATTTCTCAAACCTTGGTAATGGATTCAGGACAGGAATAGAGAAGGCTTCCTACCCAATCCATTCTCATCATCGACTCTTCCCTCCCTCCTGCAATGAACATATACGTACACACTTGCAGAAAAGCATACATCTCATTACAGTTTCCAAACCAGATGACTGGACTGTTAGAGATGCCAGCGTGGATTAAGTCTCTGGAGAGAGATTCTCTCACAGCTTTTGAAGCTTTAAAATCTTCATATTTTGTGTTCTATTTATTAACACTTGAACAAAGTTGTCAGAATGAGATGATTTGCTCCAATTGCTGTCTCTTTGCCAAGCCAGAAATCATCTTCCCTGGCTAAAAAGATCAGATATTGATCAGTGTCACACAAGCTTCGATGCGAGTAACAAACTCACAGCCTATAGTCCTGAGCCCATTGCGTGACTGGCATGTATAGACCCCCCAGTACAGTCCCCGTGAGCTCAGTAAGACCCATGAAGCCATGTGGGCTTTGTCATGCAGATCAGATTAAAAGCTCATGGCTTAGTAATACCCTCACTTAAATTAACCATAATATGCTACGTTATCTACTATAAAGAGAGTAGAAGAGATAATAGTTTATAGTCTCCACTTTACATACCAATTCAGCTCTACATCTGTCCAATAGTATCTTAAAGTATTTCCAAAGGGCTTTGGTAAAATACATTATTCTAATTGTTAATCATCTGAACATCACTTTTGAAATGAGAAAAACATTGAGAAGTGCCTTAAAATACTCATTACAGTGGAAAATGTCTATTTCTGACATGCTTTTTTTTTTCCAGGAAATCCCTCATACTTTCGACAGCCAAATATCACATTCAGCATCAGTTCCACGACCATTGAGTTCGAAAGCTCCCTGAGCACAATTCCAATGACATGACATCCAAGGCCCCTGTTTACAATCAACTTAAAAATGTAGGAAGGTTTATAAACAGAGGAAGGTCTGACCTAACCAGTGCCCATCATGTGAAATAGCCAACAGCAGAACTTCTGTTGATATTCTCTTAGGTTGCATTCATTGGGAGCCAGCCTTTCCGTGCTATTAGCAGCATCAGCACACTCCCTGCAAACCGAACGACTAGTATAAAGGGGTGAGAAAGCATTTAAGCCTTTAAGCCCCTAGATCTCCCTCTGAAGGTGTCCTGCTCTTCTTTTCTAATTCATTAGAGAATAATTCTGTGATAAGCAAAGTAAATTAGATTCAGTGACATTCTGCTAATTGAGTCATCTTCCTCTGCCTGGCTTGGCTGGGTTTTTAATTACCAGCTAATCTCATCAATATGGTGGATGACTGGCGGTGTGCAGATCACTGTCGTACAACCACAGTGAAATAGAAATAGAAGTTCATGGCTCATTGGGTGACCCAGGTCTTTTTTGTCATATGCAGGAATAAATCAGGCAGATCTCCCGGTCATCTACTGACCTCAAAGTATGGAGAACAAGGAGGAGAATGGAAGGTAAATAAACAAAACCAGCAGAGCTGCTGGGAAGATCTGCAGCAGTTTAAAGAACGATAGAGCAGGAGGGGAAAGGGCTCTGTAAACCCATCCTGCATCCTGATGAAGCCCTGCTGCAGTGAGGGACTGGAAATAGCGTGAACTGTAAAAGGGATAATTTTATAACTGAGATCATATTCATTTTGCCCTATTGTAGTGAGCAATCCTGCAGATTCTCCCAGAAACTGTGGCACTGAAGAGCTCTGCTCTTCACAATGCAGAAACCTCCCAGGATTTACAAAGAGAAAGCCTAGCACAGACATCGAGGAACATACATCTGGATAGGTAACAGTAAATCAAGACAAAATCCTTCCCTATAAATCTCTCATACAGTTACACTTACAGTTTAACTACAAAGGTTATTATTTTTAAACTCAGACTAATCCACCTAGCTCGACAGAGGCATGACCTGCCATCCCGGGTCACGCACCACAAACTTGGTTATAAGAACAGCATCACTGAAAACATGATCTGGATTTTTTTCCTCTACTTTCACAACAAAATTGATCCTACTGTCAGATTTACAGAGGTGCATCCCAGTGTGCAGGGGTTGCTAGCTGGAGCAGGGATCCCAGCCTGTTCACCAAGATCTTAAAGCAGGATCAAGGTTTACATTTGTCTACATCTGTTTCTCTTTAAAATTTTAGACTTAGCTCTATGATATAAGACCCTAGGATACCTTGTTGCCTCAAGTAAGAGATTTAAGCCACAGATTTCTAAAGTACATTTACAAACTTTAAATCAAACACTTGATTCATAAAGCAAAGAAGAAGGATATTTCTCTCATGCTATGATTCTTCCCAAGCCTCACACCTGCGCTGTTGCCATCAGTGGAGTTTTATATCAACTTTAAAAGAGGCAAGTCCTAATTTTTCATATTTCTAAGGTACCTTTGAAGCAGATAAAGCCTGAAGCTTAAACTTCTTATCTATTTTTATCTAGCAATAGTAGATTTGTTAGGGTAACAGACAAAAGCAGCCCTTCTCGAGCAGAAGTTCAGTCTTTTTTGTCTCTCTCATATAACTGTTAGTGGCTCAGTCTCCAGAAATATCCAAATAAATGGCTGTCCTGCATAAATATTTTCTAACTGTATAAGGTATTTATAAATCATCCGTGTCATCTAGGAGCCCATTCTCTTATAATGTGCTGTTTCAGTGAACACCACTGACAGTAGTGCTAAACAAGTCACAATAAATGAACGTGGAAGAGGTGTGAGCACCATCACAGTAAAGCCATTACACATTGGGATTAATATCTCTATTGTAATCCCAGGAAAAATAAAAAAACAAAGCTTTTTCTTTTTTTATAGTATTCACTTTGTTATCTTTTAAAATGCAGTCTTTAGAGACCTATTTAGGCACATATATGCTTTCACAGGAGCAGAGAAAGTAGCATCACTGTAAGAAATAAGGTTATTCCCCTTTTTTCTCACCATGAAAGGCAGCAGAGCTGGTGCCATTCTGCACAGAGGGGAAATGTAGGAGGAAAACTGTGCCAGTGAGAGCCCTGCCTGTAAGTGCCATATTCCCCCAGTTCATGTTTCACAAACCAGTGTGCAAGAACAAAGAATTTTTCATTTCAAAAGGCCCCACAAGTGCCTTGGGTGAGGTGTAAGGATTAACCTTGCCAGCAATGTCTGATGTTAGCCAGGGGGCTGTCCAGGTCCTTACTCAGAGGTGTGATGGCAGGGGCAGAGGCACTGAAGGCAGGGCTGAGGCATGATCAACTGGCAATCCATGTGCAACAGCTCTTGGGAGCAGAAGGAAAAGGCAGAGCAACTTCAGCCTTCAGCACAGCAGTGACCACTTTGTGCTCTACCCAACCGTGCCAAAACTCTGCCATGCAAAGCTTTGTGCTTGCATTATGTCTGTCAGAGAGGGCTCAGTCCATAACTACCTAGTGAGCAAAATTGGTCTTTATATTGTCTGCCAACTTCTCGACACCCAGCCAGCTGTGCCCTTGGCTCACTTAAAAACATCCTAAATGCCTGTACAGGTACCTCTAAATTGACCCCACTCTTCTTCAGGGTAGAGCTTAAAAGTAACTATTTATATAGTTATATAGCTGTATGTATTTTTCTTTAAGTACATAGCCAAGGTCTGCAGACAGAGATGGATTCCCAGCAGCCAGAGAATCTCTGGCTGCATCTATTTTGTCCAAGATGGATTGATGATTATCATCCTTTGATGGGAAATCCAACAGACATGGCAGCTTCTCACAGGCTAACAACAATGCAGGGGGAACAAAAATTAAATCAATCAATGGCTCAAGTTTATTCTACCTGCCCCCTCCCTAAACAACCAACCAAACAAAACCATCCCAAACCCGTGTGAATGCTTGCTAGGTGGCCAAGTCCCAGAGCCAATACTGCTCCACGAAAATTCAAGATAAGAAATCACATTTGGCCATTCCTAGGCACTTGAACAACTCACTTTAAAGGCATTCAGAGACTCTCTTTACTTCCAGTTGAGGGAAGAAGGAAGGGCTACAGCCACCTTCTGGCACACCTGTGCCATTTTCTCCTCCTGTTCTGTGAAAGCAAGTTGACCTCAGCTGCTTGCTGCAATAAATCTTCTCCCATTTTCTCCTTCCTTCATTCTTTTCTGTTTAAAGTTATTTGTACATTTGACTTAAATATATTATACTCATTTCTCTAGGAGCCCTGACACGTTGTTAAATGATCATGAATCTATTTTAGTAGCACCTTAATTTATTAACTCTCCTGCCTCCCTCCAGTGTTTGTGCCTCTATTGTAGGAACATAGGAGGTTTGGGCTGATTATCCCCCTAACTCTATTTTGTATGCAGAGCCATTATTTTAGTCTGCTTCATGTTATTATAATAAAGCAAAACTATCTCATTTTTTCAATGCCAGTTCGCATTGGGAAACTACATACCTTATTAGTTTCTTCTAAGTTTCTATATTCTGTTTTGTTGTGTAGTGCAGTCAGAGAATACAGATATATTCTGCTTTTAAGAGCTGCTTAAGGATGGAGATAATCCTATTTTTATGAGGTGAACACTGGTGAATCTTAGCTCCTGATAGCTCCTTTCCCTATCACTACCAGCATGCTGCCCACATGCTTAGGGGCACATAATTGCTAATCTGCATGTTGAGATGCTCTTGTCCGCCACTGGGATATCGGCATCAATCTCCAGCTGCCACTTAACCTCCAAAGAACATCTAATCCCCTGAGGTGTTTCATTTTCTCTTGGTCAACGAGACAGAGACCAAAGCACTAGCACTGCTGGTCATCCCCAACCTATCAACAAGGACTGGTCCCATACAGTCTTGAAGCTGATCCTACCCCGTCAGCCAAGGGTTTAGTCCTAAATAAAAGGGCAGTTGCACTTTCTCCAAGGAAAATATTCCTGACTGCCTTTTGAGAGCTCCATTTGCACATTGCTTTTCTTTGCCTCGACTGCTGTTTCATTCAAGCCTCTCTTAAGTCTTTGACTCACACCATAGTTTGCAGCTCCAGTGCAGCTCTACAGAGTTTAATAAATAGTCTAAAGTGGGCACAAGAGGCTGATTAGTACTTGGTGGCCCCTGAGCATCCTCACGCCACCCAGAGATGGGTGTCTCAGCCACATCATAACCAAAGCTTAAGCAAACACTCGCTTCACACAACTCCCTGGGCTGGCTGCAAAGCAGAGTCTCTCCTGTGTGGCAGAGCAGCTATTGATTTTTCCGGCTGTTCTCAGGGGAACTCACAAGAAGAAAATTATTTTCTTTTAAGTTCAAGTGCAGGAGTTTGTTTTGCTAAAGGGCTTATCTTCACATATAAGTTTTACCAATTCAGCTTGAGTTGTATAATCAAAGTTGTGCAACCCCCCACAGTGTGGAAAATCCTATAAAAATGCTTTATATGGAGATAGCTATATGAATTTAAAACACTCTCATATCAGTATAAATGCACCCCCAGGAGAGTCTCTACAAATACAGTTACTGTCCAAAAGCATACATCAAGGAATTTTATAACACTTCAGTGATTTATGTCACTGTATAGCATTGAATAGGGTCTAGTTCAAGCCTTCCAAACACATGGACCAGATAAATCTTTACAACCTCAGGAGGTAAAAAAAAAAAATAAAATCCATATTTTATATCATATATTTATATTTTATGGTGAGTGCTAATTTAAGTGCCACACAGTTATTTCTCCTTGGATTTCCAGCTCCAGTTCAAACAGGCTTTAGTATTTTCATCACAATTCAGTATGTTTATTTAGCATTAGAGCTGGCTGAACTATTCATTACTAATTTAGCCTACTTATTTATTTTTATTTATTTATGGTAAGTGAATCTTCACCAAATAAATCCTAGTTCTCCTCCCTCAATGTTCAGACTCTAACAGCATTCCTTGGAGAGTCTGGGAGGACAATGATTCAGACCCATGGTCTGCTCACATGTATAAATTCCCTACCTATTCTTTGTGCACTGTGTTTGAATGCTTGATTGCTTGCAATGCCTCCTAGGAGTTCCTGCAAACCCAATTCTGGGAAAAAAAACCAACACATTATTTCCCAGTCAGTTGTACTAAAAGCCCAATAACTAAAAATAAAAAAGAAGAGAAAGAGAAGTCAGTCCTCCCCCTCACACCCTGAGCACTCAGGCAAGCAGTGTGATACAAAGTCATGTATTTCCAGTGACAGACAATTAGTAGCTCCCATCCACAGCAAGCCTGGCTACTTCACACATCTCTAATGTAGTCCCTAATTGTATATTTGCATATGCAAGCTCATTCTGTCCTTGCTTCCTTTAAAGGCAGAAAGAGCAGAACATTTTACTGAGATTTTAAATATCTGAGACTGCCTGCTCTTACGATGATTGCCTCCCAATACTTACTAGCAAGGACATAAATAACTGCACCTTAGTCATCATTACTGAAGGGATCCAAAGACTGGAGAACACCACATGCCACAGCAACCTTGTTTCCTGGATATGGCTGTTCACTCTTGCCTAGTTCACTGATTCAGCCTGCTCTGGTCTACAAACATACTGCAATATTTACTTGCATCCATTTTAAAAGACACTACTAGATGGATGCTTGCACACACCACTCCGTGAGATGTGAAACAGCATCCAGGTACAAGCTGACGTTCATTCCTCTAGCGTAGTCACTCTGCATGTCATGCTTTTCCTGTATGGAGTTGGGAGTCGTCTTACTTTTGTGCCACATGTCCAACTCTTGAGGCCCTTACAGAGCAAGAATGGCAAATTCTGCAGACCCTAAGGGCTCCCTGCAAATCCCTAACACATCCCAGCTTGTGAAGTGCATACCCTAGAGAACTACAGGGAAGTTCTAAAGCTTTCACCTCTGGGAGAAGGAGAGTCCCACAGTGACCCTGTGTTCTCCTGCAGGTATGGCAGTGCTGAACACACAGCTTGGTGCAAGGGAGATCAAGTCACGCTGCCCACAGCAGCCTTTACTGCTTTGCTTCCTTTCAAACTCGCAATTCAAATCTCCCAGCAGCACTGGGGATTTTTCACTTTTAATCTACATCTTTCAACACTAGCTAAATATTCCATTTTTCTCCTCTGCTATAAGCAATAAAAATGAAGGTGAACACACTTGTTATCAGCATCTGACACCAAACAGCAGAAATCTAACTCATCTTTTCATTCCTGCCTTAGCAGAAGGGAAAGGTTCTTGAGACGTCGCTTTGGGCAGCAGGGCTTTCTCAGCTCTAGGCATGTTATGTTGAGATTTTCTCATTCCCTGGAGACATCCTTACATTTCCCCTCACTGCTTCAGTCCTTGACCTTTCAGTGAACTAACTCCCAGATTCAAAAACACCAAGGACTTGAATATACTCAACACAATAACAAGCACTTATCCCAGCTGTTATTACAGCAAAATCATTTCTGGCTATTTACCCCTACCTTCTTTAGTTCATACTCCTCTAGATGGCCCTCAAAAAGCCAAGAGTGTTACCTGCTCACCTTCTACCCCATATGACTCTCTTTTCAGTACTACAAATGCTGTCTCTGATAACACACAGGATTGTGTATCAATTTTCAATTTAAAATCAGTAAGTGTCCCTTTTGCTTTCAGGTTGCTAGCTCATTCATCTTCTGCTGCAATGATAATATTCATCTGATGGATAATATTGTGCAACTCGAGCTGTCATCGCCCATGCAACACCACCCTGGTGCTTGAAAATGCTGTTTCCACCCAGCAGGCAGCAGTTTCTGCGGGCTCTGACTACAAACACTGCAGGACCCTCCACATCAGATCCTTTCCACAGGGTCCCAGAGCTTTACTGACATCTACCAGCATACCAGGTCACCCACCCAGCAGGGGAAGTCAAACCAGCAGCTTGGGCTCCATAGGAAGCTGATTGTCACAGGTTAATTCAAGATCTTCCAACAGATAATCTCAGACTGTTTTGTTTCAAGTCTCAGTCCTAATCCAGTCTTTCATCACATAGCCCATTAGCCCTGCCAAAATTTCCAGCTGGACTCTTCAACCGCAGTCACTCATCAGTTCTGCTGCAGCCCCATGCATCTTCCACATCTTTCTGTTAAAAATCGTCCTCCCTGAGATATGTCATGTTAGGATGACATTCCCAAAACCTCTTCAGTACACTGACCCAGATCATGCTCTCTTTTACCTTATCACTATTCAAATATGTGAAGCACACCAGGGCTATCACCCTGAGAAACATTACCTCTGACCATCTTCCTTTCAAGCGGTGCTCTTCACATACAAATGCAGAGGGAAATACTGTTTAAACCTCTTCCAAACTTCCAGCTTTTTTTGGAGCCTTTGGTAGCTCTGTTCTTCCATACAGACCACTATCTTCTTTTCCTTTATGGCACCACCCACTTGATCAAAATCTACTCATGGCCCCATGTATTTGGAAGATCATCTTTACTGCCTTTGCCTCCACCTAACTGAGATTTCTAATATCCACTACACCTGACGCTGCCCCATGCACATAGCAGTACCACGACAAATATCACAGGAGGGCTCAACAACAGCTCGGAGCAAACCCAATCCTTATGCCACCTCTAGGTTTTTGGTAGAGCCTTCTACCAACCCACAGCATCTCTGCCTCGTTCAACAGAGTATGCAGCAGAACTACTCTCTCTCCCAGTGAGAGGCTGTGCAAGCAGCTCTACCTCCATTTGCTGCTCCATACTGTGGCTCTGACTCCTCCCAGGCCTGCAGAAAGCACTCAGTAAACTCTACAGGCAAGAGGAAGAGTGGGATTTGGGAAGGGGAACAGTTCTGAAATACAGGAACCATCCCACAGTTCCTATGGAGAAGCCTCCGGACACCACTTCACTTCAGGATTTTTCTGGGAGACTAGATCTTTTATCTTTTTTCCCATCCACGATCCTTAATAAATTTCCAGACTGCAGTAAAAGATGAGTTCTTGAATCACGTTTGTTACCTAGTATGTGGGAAAAAACACGTCCCCTATCATCTGCTAGTGACCTGCCTCCTTTTAAAAATAGCAACCGTTCGGTTACCTCTCCTAAGGCACATTGCCCAGAGATAGTCACCCTGTGCTTGTCCGTTGTGACAAGTCCTGCAGCGTGGGCTATGGAGACACATCCTAGTAATCTCTAGGAACTCAGTGAATTCATGTTCTAACAGAGAATTAGCAGCTCAGGGGGGAAAAAATAAAATTTGGAAATGTCACAGTTCGAAATTGTAATTGTAGACTTGTTTCCATTCAAAAAATTACTTTCTTTTCCTAATTCTTTTTCTTTTCTCCAAAATAATGGGAAACAGGGCTTATGCTTACAGATTGCACAACTCAACAAGTGACTGACAGTTTTCAGGCATGGTAAAAGCCTGATGATCTGTGGCAGATACCTTCAGTTGTTCTATTGCCAGATAACATGTTTTGCTTGCAGGTTGTAGAATGAAGGGAGAGCGGTGAGTCACCTCCAGAAGACTTTCAAGAAACGGTTGGTCATCTTGAACCAAGAGTCACAGCTGTGAGGTCAGCCCTCCCCTTCTCCTGACCAGAGCGTGGCTGGAAGGCTGTGACTCATGGCAAAGTCAAGAGGCTTCAGTCCACAATTTCCTTTCTGTAGGAAAGGATTCAGTGTAAGATTCCCACTCCTTTCTGTATGCTTTTTAAAAGCATCTCTTTTAACACTGCCTTTATAGTAATGTTTCTGATCTTTTTCACCTCACAAATGGTTTCAGATCACAGGTGTTCAGGGTTAAGCGCTGAGCAAAGCAATCCTGGTTACCAAAGGACAGTGTGAGAATGTGCTTTGCCAAAGAACAGCAATGTTCAGAAAGGCTTTTGTGGCTTTCAAGAGTCATTCAGCATTTCCCTGCTTCAGTCTCCCTTTTCCTCTGCCCATGGCATCCACAGATGGGCACTAGGGATTTAGAGAAGGGAAAGGCCAAGAGTGCTCTTTTCATTTTCATCAGGTATCCACAGAATTTCACTGGTACTGTGCGTGCTTTGTGTAACCTTTTTATCACTGTTACAATTTTAAAAAACATAATCACAGAATTATTGAGGCTGGAATAGACCTCCAAGATCATCAAGTTCAGCCTGTGACCCAACACCACAACATCAGCTAGACCATGTCACTGAGTGCCACATCCAATCTTTCCTTAAACACCTCCAGGGATGGCGACTCCATCACCTCCCTGGGCAGTCCATTCCTGTGTCTAATCGCCCTTTCCCTGAGGAAGTGCTTCCTAATATCCAACCTAAACCTGCCAAAATTAAACCAACCCAACAACTTTATGCTGTCTGCCTATCCAAGATGACTACCCAAGGCTTTCTGTCTTAAGGGCACTGCATCAAGCACAGCAATATTCTGGTCTGGCAACCAGCTCTGGTACAATCCTCACTTTGTGTTCTGCACTATCTGTGTAGTGCACGAGAAACCTCTGAGAAAATCTTGCTTTCCTTGATTTCCTGACAGAAAATAGCCTTGAACCTTCTCCAACAATAAATGGAGACCTGTGTCTGCTAGGAAGTTAAACAGCATGCAGTCTGCATAGCTTAATAGACACATGGTTCTTCTAAGATTAACAAAGGACCCCAAGATGAGAAACTTACTAGGAAAGCAGGATAATTCTTGCAGATAACTTTCCTGAGCAAAGAGAGGGGGAAAAAAGAAATAAAAACATTGCCTTGGTTGAACTTCAGATTGCATTTGCCAGATGTAACTTTGGTATAAACTTGGATCCAGCTTTCTCTAAAATACAAAGCTGTTCAGATTCCTGCAAATGTTTGCATCCTCATAGGAAAGTGGTAAAACTGGAGCAAATCTGCACTGTCCCCAAACTCAGGAGTCCTCAGTACCCAGGTCTCTTTCTGATTTTTCAGCTCCATCTGTAACTTGGGAAGGACGAAAGTTCCCCTCGCCGTATGCAGCGGCCAGCAGGCAGGTCACACATGGGCCTTTGTTTGCAGCAGGGGATGCCGGAGGGACACTGCAAAAGGCCTGAAGTCTTGAATAATGCAGAAAGTGAGAAATGCTTTAAACAAAAATAGTTTCTGACTAAGTCTTCTCATGGAGCCTGGAGCACAAACCTGTCAGCCCTGATCTGTCTCTGAGTCCCCTTGCAGCGGTTCCAGCGTCCTGGCTGCTTCCCGTGGGCTTGATCCAGAAAACCACCCAGCACAAAACAGCAGCCTTTCAGATCTCTCTCCCTACCTCAATATCCCCCACCCCATGATACAAAGAAGCTTTTATTTGCTAATGAAAGGCAGGAAGCAGACAAATTAATCAAGTGAAATCTCTCTCCATTTCATGTAAAAAAGCTAATTCTGGTTAAATAGAGGTTTTGCCATACTTCTCATTTTGAGACCCAACAACTGTACAACTGTAGCGCATACAAATGAGTGTCATTATCCCTTCATTTCCCAGGACAGCCATAATCCCAATCCAGTGAGCCTCACAACAGGAAGCCGCACAGAGGAGAGCAGCGCGTATCTACCTCACGACAGCAGTGGTACCAAGTAGTTACCATTAATGAGTTGGCACTAGGGTGGGTTGGGTTTTGGTATTGCTAAATCATAACCCTCTTCGATTTGTTCTGACCTGGAGACATTCCCAAGTATTTCCTCCACTATACATCAAGCTTTAAGGGATTTCTTTCATTTTCAAATGCCATACTCTTTATTTCTTCTTACTAAATAATTTGTTTCCAAGTAATTTGCAATACCAGCCTGGGAACTACTTTTGAAGGACAACTGTAATGAACTGCTTACAGACTACTACACGCACTGAGTCATGTTAGGGATCTGCACTCTTTTGTTGTAACGGCTCATGATTTTTTTTTCCTCTCAATTTATTATATACAGTTATACATCTCCCCTTAAAGGAAAACAAAATCTCAGAGTAACATTCTTCATGTGTATAACACTGGCATCTCCAACACCAAGAATTACTTTCTTACATCTACTTTTTTCTTCAAGCTTCTTCTAGCCCACCAGTGCATACTGGAATGCTAACACTAAATACAATACCAGTCTTTAGACTTCAACAAAAGTGGTTATTCTGGCCATATTACTGAGATAGTCTTTGAAAGGAGATAATGGTTTGTGATTAAATGAAATGTTAACATACTCATGATATCTGGCTTCAGTTCCTGACTCTGCCTTCTGAACAGACTGATACTTTCAAAGTCCTTGTTGAAGCTGCTTTCTGTTTTGCAGAAACAGTAGATACTGGCAACGTCAATACAGTGCCTATAGCAAGAAACTTCTCAGACAGCAAAAGTACATCACTTCAAAGAATCCTAAACGGAAGGCTTAGGAGGAACAATCAGGATTTGGGCTTTAAAGAGCTTTAAACTGCTACTGCTCCTCTTCAAGTCTTTTAGTTGGGAGGAAGTCTGACCTCTTTGTTTGGGCAGTCATTGGGAAATGTCGTTTTGGGGTTTACAAAACACACAAGCCAAAGGAGCTGTGGTCAAGGAGGTCTGGGCATCCCAGCTACCAGGGAAATTTGATAAGCGAGGACAATTTGGATTAGCACCATGACCGAAATACCGACCACTGGCCCCTCTTTGTATCTAGTACCTACACCATCACATTAAAGCAGCACTGAGAGGACCATGTGCAACTATACAGCACCCACACTACTAGGAGACCTCTCACTCCTTGGAGTGAAGAAAATGCGTCACTGTTTCGGTTTGCACCTTTTTTATTCTCAGTGTCTGTGGCTCATCCTTCTTAACATTGTATCACTTAAAATGTTTGCTCGTACCCACAGCTGTTTTCAGGGAGCTGGTTTGACTGTGGCAAAGCCTGTCTGGTGCATCAGTACTGCCTTTCTAAATGTCCAGTTCAAGAAAGCAGAGTCTTGAGACTGCTTAGCAGCTCCTGCTCACAGACACTCACAGAGGTTCAGATCTCCCTCCCTAGGAGACCAGCACAAGTCACTGTGCCCTCGCACTGGAAAGACTCCCGCTCAGGGCAGATAGCTAATGGGAAAGAGCAAAATCCATCCTTGGGAAATTCTCAGGCTTCAAAGATTGGCTGTGACTTGAAAAATGAAAGACAGTGGTGAAATGAAAGCCAAGGAGATGAGAACATTTTGACAAGGTCAAATGCATTTTGGGGAATTGCAATCCATTTCTTTTGACTTTTATCTGACACTCTAAAACATTGGCAATATCATAGTCTGAAGCCCACCAGCCCATCCCCGCTCTGTATGCGGGACTCAGCTGCTTGTCATGCAGCCTTTCCTCAAACCTCCAGCCAAGTGATGGAAACACCTAACTGGCCATGGGTAAGGGGCATTCCCCAGTTCTTGGCAGGTCTACAGCAGGTAGATTTGGTCACATGACAGGAAAAAGGCTTGTTTACAGCTCTCAGATACTTGAGAATGGGCAGCCTAGACTACTCCAGAAAAAAAAAAAAAAAAATTGCTGCACACTTCACATGGCTCCTGTTCTCTGCATCTGAGGACATAATCCAGGCAAGAATTAACCCAAGGAAGTCTGGGTCTAATGTTTTGTGGGCTGAATTAGATGAGAAGAGTGGTACCACTTCCAGGACCATGCAAGCTTTGGCCTTCCACAGGCTCATATGAAGAATTGGTGACTTGTGGAACTCCAACACAATTAGAAAAATCAGGATGGTGGTATTTCACTAGAGCGCCTGTTCACTCACTTCAGGTAATGTAACACAGGGCAAAAACATCAAAAACACCCAGAAAGAGACATTTTTCGAATTTTCAGCTGATATCTACTGTCCAGCATATGAATTAGTATCTGCCTCAGACCATGACACATAGCCGCAAGGTCTTTGAAGTGCCTGAGACACAGAGCACTATAAGGTAAACATTTTGCAGGAGAGGAAGGCAGTGTTTGATAAACACCACCTCAGACAGACAATCCCATCATAACTGAGGCTTAGAGGTTTGTTTTGAAAAGACACTCAGAGCCACAGCGTAAAGAAAATACAACCTCTGAGTAATAGCATTTTGCAAGATGATATGAGGAAAAATTGCTTTATTAACAAATACAGAAACAGCAGGCTCAGCCAGATGTTATTTAGGAGACTTGACCTGACAATTGATATATTGATTCCTAGTTATTGCCAAAGCAGGAGAACTCAATGAGATGTATCTCTCTTGCATGCAAAATAAATCAAACTATTCCCGCAGTGACACCACCAATAGTGTTTTGCATACAAGTAGCAAAGGCAGTGCGCTCAGGAAAGATGTGAACGCAACAGCAGATCGTACTGCCCAGCACGAACAAGCCTTAAAACAATGCATATGTGAACTGGTGATGAAGAATGTGCAGCAAGCTGATTCGACTCTTTCGGTTTACAGAGCAATACAGTGTCACCGAGATGGGAAGGACAAGTGAATAATGTGATAATATAAAAAGGAAATCCATGTCCTTAGGTTGATGATATGCTTATCTGTGTGGGATGACCCCAATGAATATTGCTAATGAGCCAGCACCATTGCAGTGTTAATTAATTTGGGAGCTAACAATAAAGTAAAATAATCAGATCATAAATCTGATGCATTAGAGCAGTCAAATGGTGAAAATAACTAATCTATACAAGAGAACTTCAGCAGTCTGTAACAGAGATGCCACAAAAATATCAGATTAAACGGGTTTTCATCTGAGAGGCAGAAATGTATTCTTTCAGGAGATTACCACATATTGCCTTGGTGAACTGATGATAGCTGGAAAGACCTTCAGGGTGTGAGCATAGCTCCTATCCTGTATTTCTGAGTACTCCAGTATTCCAATGTCATTCTATTAGTGCCAGGGGACAACAGTAGCTACAAAGAGTGAGGCCAAAGTTAAAAACTGATCAGAGCTACCTTCTGCTGATCCAATTGCTCAATCCACCACCATCACCTCAAAAAAAAAAACCAAACCCCCCCCCAGCCCAGCAGCTCAGTTTTAAGAAAGTACATTAAGCAAACCAAAAACATGTAATGATGCTCTAGACTCAGCTAATACAAATTACTGTGGCTCCACTGACGCCAGTTAGGCTCTGGCACTCTGTTGAGATAACAAGCTGCATACTGCTTATCTGCCATTAGACATATGGCAATAGTAGACACGAGGAGAACTCGTCCAGACTGCACAGTATGTCATGAACTTCTTGCATAACAAGAACAAAGTGGTGTGCCAAGGATATGAAGATGACCGGAATCAGCACGGCAATGTTTGCACAAAACCAAACCCCAAAGCACGACCAAACAGAGGAGCTACTTGAAGCAAGCACTTCCTCGAAGTCATCCTGAGGCTCATAAAACCAAAGGAAAGATGGCCTGGGAAAGAGCTATCATAAAAAGAAGGAATACCAGAAATTCATCTTCTCCTGTCAAAACAAATAAATTGAATGTTCAACTCTAAGCTAAAGCCTATTCCGCCCATGTGTTGCACTACCCAGCAATTTGGCCATATATGTGTATTTATGGAATATTACCATGGATTGATGTCCGTGCTCATTTGACAAAAGCTGCAGCCACAAGAAAACTTTATTACAAGAGCATCATACACAGATTTTCTGACACCCTGCCTGCCAGAATTTCTCTACATTACAGCTGTTCAATTTTCAGTTTACAGAGAAAACAGTTCTACAAAACACAGAGGCAGAGAGAAAGAAGCAAGGCTCACTGCAACAGCCCTTTCATCACGGCAAGGGGAAACCTGTGGGGAACTACTGCAACAGGCTCTCATCCAATTTACACTTAACTTTTCTATTAAAGAATAGTAGTATCCGGTCCTTCAAACCTTTCTTCTCTCTCAAACCTCTAGGAGCATTTATAAATACTCTCTATCCTTCTCTTTCCAGAAACTGGGAAAGGAGCTGGAAGGATATTTTTCCCCTTGCAGCATCCATCACTGCAGCCACAGAAAAACCCACAGCTGAACGTTTGTCTGGAGCAAGAAGTACTCCAGGTTTCAAGTTGGTATGTTAGTAATATTCAAGGCACAATCTATCATGTCTTTCTGGCTGAAGACATCTAAAGCATATTATTTTTGTATAAACCTGGCACTATAGAAGTGGAGTTTCCTCCAGGACAGAAGGTAGCAAACAACCAGATCAAAGACAACCACGGCACACTGCACCCTGTGCAGGAGCATGCATGTGCTGGCTGGGAACACCTGTGGGAAAATCCCTCATCTTAAGCAATGGGCATGTTTCAATAGCTCCATGGAATACTGATATCTGGTAAGATCTCCACTTGCTGAAATGCACTGATACCAGCTCTTTAGATTTTGGTCTGCAGTAGAGTAACAATGAGACCTTTTACAAAGTACTCAGTTGAAAACTTGCAGAAAGAAAGGTGCAAGAAACCCTTTCCAAAATGACATCTCAGTCCTATTCTCCAGCTCAGAGAACACTAATTTTTTTAGAAAGCAGAATACTTGGCAAGACCAAAATTGCTTGGGGGAAGATTGGGTGATTTCATCTACCCTAGTGCCTTATGTCTGAGCTGCTTGCTTCAGAGCTCTTTTAGGAACAATACAGAAGAAACAGCTTTGCCCGTGGCAGAGCCAGGCTGGTGGACATTCATCTGGTGGGGACTCTCACCAGCCTCAGGGAAGTGCAGCTCCCCCAGCTTATTGCTGCTGTGCAGCCCACCCGGCCCCTTCACTCCCTAAGCAAGTAGTCAGGTGCTGCCCTACGCTGAGTTTTAGCAACTTGGGCCAAACATCCAGCCCAAATGTGTATCTCCTAGGAAGGAAGCAAATATCAGTTCTAGTGCAAGGTGTTGCAGCTAAACAGCCTAAAATCTCAACTACCTCATCACATCTTGGAAGACAAAAGGCTTGGGAAATAGTCAACTGTTTCAAGCCAGCAGTACAATTTAAAGGTTAGCGATGGACCTGAACTGCAAAATACAGATACAAAGATGTCAAGAGGCAACACTTAAGCAAAAGTATAGATTCATTGCTACGTATTGAAGAGTGCCACCAAGGAGACAGCAAGGAGATACAAGTTGGGATGCACTTATTAAATGCTCACCGAGGGGCGCTGGGGCAGAAAGGCTGTGGCAGAGACAAAGGGTAAAGAGAACCACTGCCAAGCAGCAGCACAGGGCAGAAAGAGCTGGCGTGGTGGAGCTGCAGCTCAGGGCCGGGCTATAGCACTGTCAGGCAGCTTACAGCAGAGTGGAATGCTGTACCTGCAGTACCTGTGCCTTCTTTGTTTGGCAGACATACTGGGAAGCTGTAGAAACTGCTTAAGGCTATGTCTGTAAACCACTGGCTTTGTGAGAGAAGAGCTAAAAAGGGAAAGTTCTAATAAAAGTAAGTTTTGTCAGAATTGTCTAGAATTAAGCGTATGTGAAGCATAAAACATCAAGAGAGGAAATAAAACCCATCCTTAGACATTCACCTATCACAGCTAAAGAAAGTTATATGTTTAGGCTTCTCTTGAACATATCACATGTACTTTATCTAGAAGAACTGAGTTTAGGGTCTCCTTGGTTCTATTTTCACCCAAAGATGCCATCAGCAAACATCTGCAGAACTCAAACAGCCTCTGCAGCTTCCCAATGGCATGTCCCACCTTACTAAGTTTGGCAGCCACACCGTGTCAGTCCTCCACATCTCTGATGGGACCATACAAATCTAGTTATGAGCAACTGTAAATACAATTACTAGCATTATTGAGTAGGGAATGGGCTGACACCTTGAAATACTCCATCACATCTTAAAACTACATAGTGCAGTGGTGAGAAATGGCCCTTCTCCACCCTCTCCAAGGGCTCCTCCTGCTTTTCCAGGAAGCCATTAGCCCTAGGCACTAAGCAAGGCCTCCTGTAGCTCTTCCACCATGGAAGACAAGTGTTCAGGTTTAACAAGAGCAAAATAGCTGCTGGGAACTTTGGTACTGGAGCTGGCAAGTATTCCTGTACTCAGAGACCACTTGAACTTGGAGAACATGAACCATATTTTGCCATATAATCTCTGTAGTCTTCCGTTTCTGTTGCCAAAGAGATTAGGATTTTAGTTATTGAAATTTCATTACCTCTCCCCAAACACCAATTAATTTCCCTGCTTATTGTAGCAGAAATCCTAGAGATACTGAAGATACTTCCCTTCTACCACTTTCCGTTGTGAGTTTGTTGGGGGATTTTTCCCTTCTATGTAAAAAGCTTTTATATAATATTTTTATATTTGCTTAATAAAAACCTTCTGTTTACAAAGCTAAAAGCTCTGGCCTTCTGTCATTACAAAAGGCCAGAGTATAGAGCATGGTGAAGCAGCCTGAAAAGACCCCATGTGATGGGAGAGGGTACCAGCTCACTCTGTCCTTCCTCTCTGAGGGTCCTTCAATCTCTCTGACCTTAGGACAGCTGCAGAGTTGCAGGTCAGCATGTTCAAACCAAGAGAAGAAACAAGCCCCAGAGTCTTTTCCTATCTCTTTTACCAGCTAGATTTTCAAGCAATGCATTTTAAATAGTCTTTCTTAGTATATGAGTAATTTAAGGCCGGACCAGAAGACACCAGTTTCTCCCAGTATAAATATAAAAATATCAAGTTCATTAAATTTTCTGTTCTGATTAGAAGTACAAATATTTGGTGTGAAAGGAGAACTTTGTCTCCTACCTTCAAGGCAGGCAGGCCGTATATAGAACTGCTGTGGACCAAAAGAAGCCTTCAGACTGCTTTCAGGCAGCTGATTTAGAAAGTGCAAATCTGGGATTGTGTAGTTCAGGAACCTTCTTTTGAGGCACAACAAAGGAAGATTCCTTTGTCGATATACACGCTGTCATAGAAAGAGTTGTTGCTTTACTACAGAGCTCTGATATAACAGGAAGATGAAGAACAATCGGCGCAGCAGTGCTGTGGAATCTAAGGAAACGCATCTTCAGAGAGACTGAGTTGACCTGAATGTTTAAACAGCAGAGCTTCAGAAATTAAGAACCCTAAAAATCATGACACTATTCCCTCTCCTTGCACATTGAAAGACGTTGATGTCAGTTCTACTCTAAAAAGCTCGTTTGAAACTTGCACTTCAATTGTGAAAACAAAAACATACAATCCTGTATGTACTGAAAAAAAAAATAGTCCTGGTTAAGTGTTATATGTAGGCATTGCTGGGGGATTATGGGTCTCTGTGAACCTGGAGCTTAATTTAAACGGTAGTAGTGGAAGGAAGGGTTACAGCAGAAACTTACAAATACTGCTGCACATCTTGTTACCTGGAGTTATTTTTTCCAGAGTTCTTAAGTGCTGGAAATGCAGAGTTAGGTAGCGAGTGACAACAATGCAGGTGAGGACCAAGTGAGGAGGTTGCATAGCACCAGCACCATCACTTCTCTTGGTTAAGACTCCAGTAAAAGGTTTGTCACAGACAACATGAAAAACCCATAATTTTTTTGATGGTCTACAGATCAAGCTATATTTTTCTTCAATCACACAGCTAATCATTGTAGAAGCAGGAGACCAGCTTCCCCCCCGAGGTTAAGAAGTACCTCACCTGTGGTCCTAGTTTTGGCAGGTGATGCAGTGAAGGATGCATCTGGCTTTGGTCCAGCAGCTAGTACAGACTTTCTTTTTAGACATATCACTTGTTTTGGCCTCTCTTTTCCTCAACAAAAAGCACCATGTGCATAGCAATGGAGAATATAAATCAGGGCTATTCATCCTGTCTTCTGATTTATGTAGCATGTTGAACAAAAGACCCTCTAATCTGGCAACAGGCATATTCCTCTTATTAAGCAGCACTTGCAGCCCCGTTCAGTGCCCCTTTCCCAGAGGCACGTTCTCTCCATCACCTCTGCCACTTCAGGTTGGGGTCTCACTGAGCTGAGCTGCGCACACATGCGTGCATAGTCACTCGGCAGCCAAGAGTAGAGAGCACCTTAAAATATGGTTTACTGTACAGCAAAACAGTATTTAGAATATATGCAGTGTATAGAAGCAGAAGAGAAGAAAGGTCCATCTAGATCCATCATTGAGCTGCTCTGATAGCTTACACTCTATTTTGTCTAGCTGAAAAAAGCCAGAATAAACCCTGTACACATCATAGGCTGCCTGGATGCCCTGAGAATGGAAGATACATAATCACGTCCTTACAGAGATCACACCTGAAATCACTGAAAAGACATATAACCTGGATTTTCCCCACTAAAGTTTTGCCAGAAACAGGAATAAAACTGCATCTGCAGACTTGTAGTGAGCAAGTTCAGTTCCTCCTCTCACTAACGCCCACCGCACACGTGTCAGTGTACTACTAATGTACCTTTACATGTCAGCCTCCCTGCTTGCTCATTCTGGATCACCTCAGTCATAACTTTGTGAACTTGCTTCAAAGCAGTGAAAACTAAATGCCACCAAGTACATTTAAATGTCCTCACATAAAAGACACATTAAATGCTTGTTTTTTTTTTAATAAGATATATGGAGAGGAGCATCACTGACTCATTTCTCAGGTAGGAGTGATGAAATCTCCCTTCAGGAGTTTTCTATTTTGTTGATTTGTACCATAAAAGGAACATTCTTTAATGCAGCAATGGGCAGGTAAAAATAAAAATTAAGTTCTATATCTACTCCAAATAATATTTTTCACATTGTTTCCACCTGAATTTGCTTAACTCCATCATATTTTATGGCTTCCCATTATTTAAAGCCATCACATTGAGTTATAGCAGTTGAGGGAATAGGAAAGTGCTCACTTGCACAGAGCTCTGTAGAAGATTATGACAAAAGGCAGAAGAATATGCTCAGGACATTTAACAAATAAAAATAGTTAGAAATTTACCACTGTTTCATCTCAATAATGCTATTCATAACTAATCCTCTATTAGAAGAGTAAAAAGACTCAAATTGAAGAGAACTGGAATGGGATAATTCCAAGGGGAAAAAAAAAAATCAATATTTTGACTAAAAATGGCCTTATTAAGTGGTATTAAGTCATCTTTTTTTACCCCTCTTTCAGAAATTATTAGATACTGTTATAAATTGCAAAAGTATTGCTCTTCTCATCTCTGCAATGAGCCAAAGCAGATAAGGACTCAATTACATCCAGTTACTCCATAGTTATGACTGTACTTGTTAAAGAAACCAGCTCTGTCTCCATCTACCACAATTAGTTTGTACTAAATGAACCACACTTTCGCTTCCTGACAGCAAAACTAATGCAAACTTCCTATAATATTATAGCTTGTTTAAAAAAAAAAGCTAATGATGTGATATATTGCAGGCATTTTTTGTGACAAAGGCTCAAAGAAAAAAAAAATGTATTGCCAGTAGAACACAAATACAAGCTGGGAGGGCACCAATTCCATCTCATTTTTACTAACACGTGTCCAAAGCTAGTTTTAATTTGGAATTCCTTAGCTGAAATATCTCATATAAGCCTGGATTATAAACCATTTCTGTGAATTTTGCAGACTGTTTTTCATTTGCTTCAATGGAAAATTTGAATAATGTCACCAGAATGACATTATTTTATATTGGAAGAATAGAACCAAGGTGTTTCCTAGGGACCACATCTGGGGAGAACCAGCCCGGCAGGGAGGTCCATATTACACAAAAATAATTTAAAAAAAAACAAACAAACAAACAACAAAACAGATACCTGTAAAAGTAATGAGAGAGAACAGGTAGTGGACAAGTTACAGCAGTTGGTTGTTTTTTTCCATCTCACATTTTCTGTTTATATCCATTTACTCCTCCTGAAAACCTTTGAGATGAAATTTTGTCCAGTCTTTCATATGAAAATTATCCACAGGGGTGATATAATTCTGAGCTTACTTTTTTTAATCAACTGTACAGTTTAGAAAGTCATCAGGATCCTTTTTCAAAGCAACTATCTGCAGTGTCTGAGTATTAAGAACATTGTGCATTCATATGCTGAACACATACAGACAACACTTAATACAAAGTTTCTTTGCATAATACAGAGCCATTCTGCTGTCTTTAATGAATATTTTAGCATTGATTGAGGTAAACAAAACCGTCTTCTGAAGGACAACGGATTTTACCCTTTGTTGAAAATGTCTCTTCACTGCAAAACTGCACCAAAACTATGGTGCTGGCCTTTATTTTCCTTTTTTTTTTTCCAAGGGCAAAGGCATTAAATGTTTTTCTGTGCCTGAAGTGCAAGAGGCCAGTGTGAGGTCTGTGAATCTGGTGGTCTTCCAGAGCAGAGCGCTCATTGCTATTTCTAAAGTGTAACAGTTAGGTTTTGGTCCATAGTGAGGGTTTCTAAAAGTAACTGCAATACAAATGAATCATGAATTTATTTACATAAGCTACTAAACCCCTTGGTATCCTCCATGCCATCTTCCTGCCGTGACAATTAAACTAAGACAAATGCTTCAGGCACCACTAGTTAACAGTCGCATCATCTTTATCTGCTCCAAGAACCATGTTTGAGAATATGCAACCAGGTACTGGCCAAGTGAATTCCTTATGAACTGCCAAACTCTAGTTTTGGAGGGTGTACTACAGCAAGCTGTGGAAAACAACCTGGAGAGCTTTAATTGATGGCACTTTGAAGTCTGCCTGCTGAACCGCTCCATATCATTGTTTTGGGTGGTAAAATAATTTGGCCTCAATGATACATTATTCCTCGTGACTACAAAGATAAGTTTATGGGACTTGGTTTGTCCTCTTATTTAGTCAGGAGAGACTCCCTGGCCATCATGTGCATTGTCTGATACGCTTACTCCTCTCCTTCCCACCAGCTTTAAGCATATGCTCTGGTTAAAGTGCATAATACTCCGCTCTTTGGGGAAGGGAAGGAAGGCAAATGCATTAACCACCAAAAAAAGCAACAGTGACAGAATTTGTTACTACATAGTTCTTAGCAAAAGAATTTGTACCTGGCATTAAAACAAATCTGCTATTAGCAATGAGTATACATGCAGCTACCTTATAAATCACAACACGGGGGAGGAAGCAATGAGTGCAGTACAAACACTAGATTTCTAGAAACAAACTCTAAATCCACCTCCAGGAGGAATTAAATGAAATAATAAGCGGAATCATTGCAAGACATTGAAAACAGGCTAGTGCTGGAGTTGTTCTTGTACCTTGTTATAATTATCTAATACTAGCACCGTATTCAGTATCATTCACTGGTACAAAATGCTCGGAGACACTGGAGCTTGCAAAGGGCCCAAGGTGCTGGGAAAGTGGGAGCCCTGCGCAGCCCCCTCCATGGCACGGCAGTGAGCATCACCTCCCCAGAACGACCAGACCCTGCCGCTGTGCAGCTTCTGTGATTGCTGCCAGAGGACCTTACACCTTGTTTTTGCTTACTGCCTGACAGCCAGCTTTGCTCAGTTATTGTTTTTAGCTTTACAGACTTTCAGTGCTCAGTGATGTTATATATCCTGCTGATCTCCCCAGGCACTCCGAGCCCTCTGTTGCAGCCCCCAGCAAGGTGGGGTACCTGCTCTTCCTCACCTCCATCACTTTTATGAGCACTTAGAGTTTCTAAAAACACAACTTTTCCATCACTTGGTTCTGTTGCCTTATTTGGTAGTACCAAAATATGGTGGTTGGAGATTGCTGAGCCTTTCACTTCTCAAAACCAAAAAGCCCATGCTGAGTAGTCCACATGGAGGTGGCTGCTCTGATAAACAAGGCTAAATGCTGCTACTGTCACGGCTGTCCACACCTTACAGCAGCTAACAGTGGGTCAGGATTAGGCCTTTGGAAATGTTTCCAGCTGAATTTGAGAGATATGTTAAAATCATAGTATTAGGACACTCCCCATAGGACAAAGCTCCCCCGAACTATTAGGTGCTCAGGATAGACCTGGCCAGTGTTTCCCACACCAGAGAGATGTTAGCAATTAAAAGGTATTTTCATTCAGAATTAAAGCAAAACATCTTCTGAATGTTGGGACTAATATCAGACCCTGTGAACTGTTCATTTCACAGCTTTGAAATTCAGCATCTGTATTTTACAGCATGTCAGTTCTAAATTAATCACTGAATATTTATATTATTTTCACATCTCTTGATAAGCTAATTGTACAGATACGGGACATGACACAGACTACTGTTAGCAAGTCATAGCATGAAGTCATATTAGATGAAATACAGCTGTTCAGAGTCAAGCTGTCTGATCACAGTGCAGATAGACACTCTCACTGTAATCTTTCACAAAAGATGTTTTAGCTCTGGAGAATCTGCCTATAAATTACTTTTAAAACTGAAACAGAAATTACTTAATTGGTGTGATGGCATGCATATCAAGAAAACAAAAATAAAAATGAAAAAAACTAAGTGAAACATACACTATTTGTTGGGTTTTTTTACTTGACAGAAGAAGAGGTTACACAGTACTACGCATGCATTTCTGACCTGGCAACACCTATCCTAAGTCCATTCTTGGACATGACACCTGCCAGTGGGCTGGGAAGCAGTCAATGTATTTCTTACGTTTTCTGCAGGTGATGCAGAATTAGCTTTCCACTTAAAAATATAAACGAAATACATTTTATTATCAAGTTCAAGTTACAGAGTTTTGTCACTTTTGTGTTGAGTTCAATACCTTGGAAAACTCTCTGCTAAAGACCATGACAGCAGCAAGAATTTAATCTGGAAAGGATTCAGACCATACTCCAGCTTTCAGGTACCACTGTCTGCAGAAAGAGTAAGTACCTCTCATCACACCAGGACTCAGACCTTCTCTCCGCAGCAGTCTAACCCCTGATGGGGAAAGCAGATTTGGTTCATTTCACAAGGTGGGGTCAAACCTCTGAAAGGCTCCTGCTACATCTCATCAGGCAATGGACAGGCAAGGAGCCCAGAGAAAGGAAAAGCTAGAGGTTCACAGGGTGAGGCAGCATTTACACTGAGCTTTCTAAAGCATATACCTTTTTCAATGGGTTTTTTGTATGAGTGTTTCCCCTAGTCAAATTATTCTAGTCACCAAAAGTCAGTTTTCTATTCTATGGTTCATTTATAGCAAAATTAATGAAGCATTTGCACAGCACATCCCTGCTTTCATAAGCTCATACAGTACATTGTCATTAGTGATCTGTCCACTCAGCTTTTCTAAAACTCAGTCTGAACACCCTTGTAAGCAAAAATGTGTGGCTGGACATCCTCCGGCATCTACGTGCATTCTAATAAGCAATAAATTACCAGGTTTTACTAGCTCTGTGTGAATGTCATCAGAAATGGCACCTCATGCTGTATGGAAATTCACCTTGTGGCTGAAACATGGGCATGGTATGGATGGATGAGCATGCTCGGTTTGAATGAGTCGTCACTAGAGTAACTAGTAAAAAAAGATATGTAGTATATATGAGTTTGTTCTAGTGAACCTGTTTGTCAAGGAGTAACTTCTATTGCTGCTTATATGGAATACTAACCCTTTAATTGGTGTTTTTGGGCTGTTGTAGACTGCTACTAAGGGTAAAACTTAGTTTTAAAGAATTTAAACATTGGAATAATTAGAAAGATTGTCATGTTACCACACGATAAAATCTGCATCATGCAGGTGATCATTCTGCTGTGGTCTGCTTTCAGCAGCAAACATTCAGTATCTGTACATCCTGGACCGAAATTAAATGTTTTAAATGAGCTGAACTTTCTAATAGATACTTTATAAAATAGTGTTTACAGTAAACACTTAACACAAGAAAATTGCCCCACAAATTTCTGAAAGGCAAGACCTTCTCTATAACTTTTTCTTTCAGTCATACAAATGTGTGGCTTAAAGGTAAGAAATAGAAGTAAACTATATGCCCACATACACTTGGGCATTCAGTCCTACGCTGATCTGACTTCAGATGTCCCAGGCTTTCAGCTCACTACACTGAGACTGACTTGTTCCCTTCCATGCATGTATATAAGACTCAAGGTTTTTTGAAGACCTCCCAGTTCAGGAGTTTCACAGCTGCCTAGGAAGTTCAGAAGATCACTTTTGCTTAGGGCTGACGTTAACAAGCAATCCCAGAGATCTCTTCTAGTAATTCTACCCTATTCAGAAGATACTTTTTGACCTATCGAGGCATACAAAAGACCAAATACCACTTGCACTCACTTATTCCCATTAAAGCTTATTAAAATGGATGTCAATTAAGTTTTCACGTATTGTTATTGACTGCCATAAAATAAGACACCACCAAGACAGCCATACTTGAACAATGGCAAAAGATGCCTCACTTAGTACATCCAGCCTCTTGTATCTTTTTTGGGTAGACACCAAGCAGGCATGTTGCTTTGAACAAAGGAAACCCATCAGCAGGAGAGGTGTCTAGTCTGATGCAAGCAGCAGATGTTCGTTAGTATGTCCATATTTGCTTTACAGTGGTGAGATATTACTACAAGATTTCCTCAGGGCAAGGTACTCTCCTTCCCTTTGCATCCCCTCTACTCTTTAGATGCCAATCATGGCTATTTCCCAAAAAAAAGGAAACGTTCAGCTTACATGGTAGTATGAGAACAGTTTTCAATCTCAGTTAACCTTTACAGCAGTAACACTAATTTGCAGTCTGTTCATACTGAATGCTAAAGCTCTCTGTTTCCTGCTCTGAATTTCATTCTGTGTCAATTAGTGCTATGAAGTCAGCCTAATAATGATGTATGGTTAACACAGGGTTTGCATCTGAAAGCTAAGAGGAATGCACAGAGGACAGATAATTGCAATAGCACCATCCATGAACTATTCAATCCTTTGTTGAAGTTAAAGGGTCTAGAAACATGCTATAAAAATATTTCAACATGAGTGCTGATAATGTTTAGGGGAAGTTTCCAGAAACTTTGTTGAATATAAATAAAAAGATCTAGCAGCCTTAAACAGACACATGAAGGTAAAAGGACATAAAAGTCTCCAAGCCATTTCCATATCTACTTATCTGAAGAATGGTGTGCAAGAAAAAAATATCAACCGACAATCTCCAAGACTGCTACTATGCTTATTCACATCAACATGCTGAAAATAGCACATAGACAAGCACAAACTGACACCTGCCAATCCCCTGGCTTTTCCATATTACAATCATAAGCGCCTGCCAGACAGCGACAAGAAATTCTGATGAGCAAACCTGTCAAAACTGAGATGAATGGATCTTTGGCCACATGAGGTGCTACAAAGGGAATGGGAGGCAGGACAGTGAGTTACCTCTCCCAGAGCAAGGGACACCTGGAAACTTTGAACAATGTTCAGCATAGCTCACTTCAGCCACCAGCAGAGCAAAGCCCACCTGAAGGAGGAGCTGTTGTTTCACATCAGTGTGAACAAGAAGACAAGTGGCTCATTCCAAGCAGGCAACATGCTATTGGGCCACTACCAACCCACAGTGGTGAGAAGACTTGTAGGAACCACCATTGTCCTGTCCTGGCATCACTTCTGCTGGTCAAACACTACAGCCCACACTGATCAGCAGAACATCAGCTGGTCCTGGTGAGTCCTGCTGCTCTCAGGATCACTTCCGTCATTAGGTGACAGTGGGAACAGGTCATGAGAATGATTTTCACTCATATTATGCGATCAGTGGGCTACATAGGAGATACAGAGAAAATGCAAAAGGTCTGCCCTTTACTTCTCAGGTTCCCAGATGTCCCTCCACAATGCCACGAGCTCCAGTCTCCCCAGAAGGTGGACGCTGATGTGTGGGGTTTGCCCACACTGAGCTCCGCGCTTCCTGCAGTGCTGCCTGGGCTGACTAGGTTCACATCTGCCTGGAGCTGCCGGCACAGTGCCTGGTGTTGTCACTGCTCAGGCACTTGCTCACTTTGACAGTACTCACTGACATATTCATGCATTTGCTGGCACATAAGACTTGATATTTTTTGGCAATGGCACACTGAAGCTTCCAGGGGAAAAAAAAAAAAAAAAAAAAAAAAAAAAATCAAATTGCCTCTCTTCCTCTCCCATTTCTCCTTGCATTTTGGTTTGGAAGTCAGGAATGACCTGATGAGCCTCAAAACTGCAGCTTTAGGCTAGCAGTACCACCTTAGGAAAATTATAAATGCCTGTCTGTAGATATATGTCTGTAGACAGGAAAGATTAAGGAAATAATGGGGAGAAATTAGAAATTAGCTTTGGAGGAAAAAGAGAGGAATGCAGCTGAATAGCTACAATGCTGCATCCATGAGATATATTAAAAACCCAAATGAATCTCAATGTCAGCTGACACACTGCCATAACAAATGAACATGGTGGCAAAGGGTAGCCTTCATTGCTAAGCTGACAAAAATAAATTAGTCACCTGTCAGTACTTGCTTAGAATTTACAAACACATCAGTTTGAGGGAAGAGCAGAAAGCAGTCAGCATATTTTTCTATTAGAGCATTGTGCAGAGGGAACTAAGCACTTTGTTTTCATTTATGCACCAACTTAACCCCGCACTGCATAGTAAATGCCTCCTCCTGGGAGTAAGACACCATCTCACCTGGAGGGCATGGAGCTGCCCAGGCTGATGATGGCACCAGAGCAGGCTGGGGGGACGCAAGTGCTAGAAGTGACCCAGCACTGGATGTTACCCTACATGACTGTGCTGAACCTCCAGCACCTCACCAGCTCACAGGAACCAGCCACAAAACTCATCTGCTCAAAGCCTGTTTGCACCCAAGTGAAGCCAAGGAGTTACTGGTCTTGGCAGGCAAATTTTAGCATTTGCCACAGATGAATGACAGAGGAGTTGAGCTTAGGCCACAGGTCTTCTCTGCTACATCAATACATAAGCATGACACCTGCTTCCCAGGTTTTGGATGTGGGGTGTCCCTTTGAGTCACAGAAAAACAGCTCCTTTCACAGGGCAATGGGGAGACTGGGAACTAGAACCAAGGGAATACTGCAAAAAAGTATATAACACAAAATAGCCAGTGGTACAGCATAAACATTTTCTGTAACTGATTTCTTTCTATTATTTTTGTTCAGCTTCCACATGCAACAAGGCAAGTCTTTAGTAAAGCTGAAAGATTGACTAAAACATCCAGAATGACCAAGATAATTTGAAAATTATGTTGTTAAGTATTGATGTTCAAGTTGGTTATACTGATTCAATCAAGAACCCAAAGCCTCTTATGCAAATTACAGGTCCAGTCGGAGCAGTTTGAACTGCAAATGCTGTGTCACAAGGAACCATGGGTGAGCAAGCCCAGCACAAAAATTGTTCACAGGAATTAGCTGGAAAATCATTACAAGAAACAAGCTTGAGAGAACAACGATCTGACACAGACGATTCATATACCAGAACAGGAGACAATGTTCATTCAGTCAAGTGATTTGCTACAAATTATTTGCCCAGGGCCAATCTTGCTGTGGAAGCGATCACTGAAGATGCACTACATGGAGCGATACAGGAACGTAGTTAAGACTAACAAGATGCTATACACAGAACTTTAATTAGGCCAAATGAAGAAATGATAATAAATCAGCAGGTCAAAAAAATCCACAGCTGAACAGAATCCTATTATTTCTTTTTATTGTGACAAAACTCTAAAATGAGATTTCTGAATTATAGTGACATGCAAACTCACACCAAATGAGAGCACAGGAGATGGCAAACAGCCCATTCAGCCACCAGCACATCAGCCAGGCTGTCGCTAGCTCCAGTCCCTACCAAATAAAATAATTTGTTGATGTTGTATTTTAGCAGCAACAAATGGCTGGCTGAGCAGAGCTGCTGCTCACTGGAAACTGGGAGGCAAGGACAGGTGTGTAACTTCTTGAAATACTCTGTTAGGGCTTGTGGCACAGACACTCCTTTCAGACACAAGCCATAAGGCTGAGAAATATCCATCATGCTTAGCTATGGGAACAGGGATTTTATGAAAGTGCGATCACAAGGTGATAAGAAGAACGTGATTGGAAGTTGATGTGTTATTGCTTAATTTAGACAGAGGAAGGCTCTTTTTTTGTCCATACCATCTGCCAGCCTAGAAACCCAAGGAATAAAGGCACAAGCTACAGATGGTTTTTATAATGGCTGTACTCAAGCAGCAGAGGAGCAAGGAGGGTAGAGGCCATATAAATCAAGCAACAGCATCACCATGGCTGAGCAATAACCAAGCTGATCGCAGCATTTGGCAGAAACAGAGAAAGAAAGAGATAATTTCCCAATATGCTGCATTAGGATTCAGGTGCAGCAGGATGGGATGCATAGCTGGACCTTCACGAGGCTGTCGGGAGCGCTGACATGCGAGCCTGGTAGGAGAAGGCAAAACAGCACGGCTGCAGAGATTAACTGCGCCTCCAAGAAAAACAGATCAACTCTACTTTAAAATGGCGTTCACATATGCAACGGTTCCCAGGCTAGCTCTTACCCTTTCTTTCCTCTCTTTTTCCTGAGGGAAGGGAGAAAGAGAGTAGAAGCTAATTTACTTTAAGTCAGTAGAGGAAAAACAAGCTTGGATGTGAGTCGCAAGGCTCAGCAGGACGAGCACAAACTTCTGCTGGCAAAGCAGTCCCCCAGAGATGACCGTCTGAGCTCTGCTGGGGAGCTTGAAAGGACTGCTCTGCTTATCTTGCTCCAGCAGAGCCTAGGTGTGCTGGACACAGAACAGCATGGTGCAGTGCAGAGGCTACTTCAATATTTTCCTCTTAAACAACTAGATCAAACAACCTCGTTTACACAAATATGTATAAACAAACAGTCAGCACAGCATTAGTGGAACCGGGTCTCCAAGTGGGACTGGTGACACAGATTGATAGAGAAACAGTAGAAGGCAGACAAAAAAATAGGGTTTAATTCTATTTGTTAAATATATACACATACATTCATTTCTTTGCATTTTATAATTACAAAGAATACTAGCTTCTTTGCTGCTTCACTGAAAAGTGTCTCTGGCCCATGTGAGCAGAGGACAGCCTGTAGAGACCTTGCAAAGTGCTCAAAACCTGTTCTGCAAGAGGTCTACAGGTAACCAGCTCTGACCTGGATGCAGGGCCTGCAACCAGGGAGAGGGACACCAGCAAAACCTTCAGCAGGAAGGTGAAGTTCTGGGGCCTGACTTGTGGGCCCCAAGTTGGAGTTGACCTGTGAGTAACAACCTAGCAGAATGTTTCGGTTTTCTTATTGGCTTCATGCTCCAGAGGCAGAACCTGGCCCACTTGTGTCTGTGGCCCTGCCCTCACCCAGGTGGTTGTGGCTGAGGTGGTGGGCAAGGCCAGGACTACATCAACCAGGAGCCAATTAGTTGGAGGAGCTTCATGTTGGGTGTGGCTTCTGCTGGGGCTAGTTGCATCTTGCTGAGCTCTCCACAGAAAAGCCAGCCCTGTCCTGAGCTCAGATGGCAGCTTAAGTACACATTAAAGGAAGATACAGTCCTAAACTGTGTACCCAGCATAATCCTATATGCCTATGCAAAGCAAATCTAAAACATTACTATGTCTAAACAGCAGGACTGTACAATTATTTTGGGTACTGTCTAAATCCATCACTTAAAAATATCCACAAATAATCCAAGCAGACTGAGAAGAACTGGCTGTTGAGCAGATAGATCCATCACTGATCATTCTCTGGAGTTTGTTCTGTCAAAAAAAATACTAGAACTGAACCATTTTCTTCCTAAAATACTTGGCAAGATCCCAGTGACTTTACCAGAACTTCATAGGGAAGGAGGAGAGAGAAGTAGGAGTGAGAAAAAAGCATTATGGCAAGAATACTCTTTTTAAAATTCTTATTAATGCTACTTTTCACTCAAAATCCTTTTTAGTTTGGCATGGGAGTATGTCTTAAGATAGCAGAAGTTAAAACACTGGTTTGACTGATCCAACAAGCATTCTCCTTCCCACCCGCCACAAAGAGCTTTCTCCCAGAGAAACGTGTGCAAGTCAAGGGGTTCCTTGCCAAACTTCAAAGTTTCAGTCAGTTCACATCAGATAGTCTTGAGAATCTAAGATCTTACAAGACAGAGTAAAAGAGAGGACATCTCATGTACGATGACATTTTATCTGTACACATGCGCCCTGGGGGCTCAACCGGTCCCAGGACACCCCAGAAACATTTAGCCAAGGTAAGACAGGACCCCCACAAGCATGATTTCTAGATACCTTCAATAATCTTCTGCAGTCACACAGAACAGATTTACTTTAGAATAGCTTCAGAGCACTTGCAATCTGTAGTTTTTCTCTTTTGCAGGCAATCAGATGTTTCTGGGCTATTCTGAAACACAGCATTACTCTAGGAAATAACACACTATTGGAGAACACAGATAGCAGGCTGTTATTTAAGGGTACACAAGCAAGTCCAGCAGTATCCCTTTTCCCTCCTCCATGGCTGCAGACAGACTGCCCAGAGCACACTTTTTCTTCCACCAAGTATCAGGATCAGCGTGGTGGTGTTGGCAGATACTGCTGCAAACAGCAGCCATGTGATACAGATGCATCCTTGGTGAGATGCTAGGGGGAAAACCAAGGAGAGTGCTGGCCTGAGCCATGTGAGAAAAATGAAGATTGATGCCATGCCCAGCGTGCCTTAGGTGAGCCAGCCACCTGCAGGGACACTGCTCTCCTCCCTTCACACATGGAAGCATCAATCAAGTAAGTTCCAACAACAACACATCAACTAAGTCACCATCTCAATAACCTTAACTACTAATCCACAACCCCCTGGAGTTACCTGAGATCATAAGCAAGGACTTTTCATGTGCTAGCATCCTTAAATGAAGAAAAGGGAGAGAACAGGGAAAAGGAAATCAATGATGCAAGAGATGTCTCAAACTCTGACTCTATCTGTTATGACAGCTCAAGTTGTAAGAAAACCCTGAGGTCATCTGTGGCATACATGCATGTAGATTCCAGAATAACATTCAAAAAGAGCCGTTTCCTTCATTTTAAGAGCTATCACGCTATTTGTGTGGGGCACAATAGTTTACCCCACCCTAGCCATCTGGTCTTTACACTCGCCAACTACATGGAGCTCCTGGTGAATGCTGACCTGTCCCCATGTTCATCAGGGACCACTGGCATATATATCAGTGGCATGCCATTAGACAAGTGCTCGTGCACTGCTGCAGCTGGAACTGGTAACACAGAGTTTATCCTGCATGACTGAAAAGGAAATGAAAAGATGACTAATTGCCAACAGAAGATTAATGGTACCCTGACTCTTAAACCCCAAGTCACTGCAGGGGCTCTGCACTGAGACACTGCTCTGCCTGCATCTGCTGTAATGCAATAGCACCTCTAAGAGAGGAATAACAAACATTTTTCCTTGGTGTCCTGCTACTCCACTGCTCCTCAGCTGATTTGCCCTTGGGATGATCTGTCGGAGGAGCTTCAGCAGCTCCTGGCCCTAGGACAGCCTTTCCCCACGGCCCTACTGCATCCCCTCAGTGCCAGCAGCAACAGGATCAGGAGCTATGGATTGCTCAAACTGCCTGCAGTTGAATGGGAGAAGTTTCTCAGGGCTGTTTCCAGGGGATCTGCAGCAGGTAGTGATGCAAAGACTCCTGTCTTAGGCAGGAGCCTAAACTTCCACTGTGAAAGTTTTAGGGTTCTGCAAATCACAGTGGATTCAAGCTGCTGTTTTAAAGTGGTCCTGACTGTTTTACAAAATACTCTAGACATTTTTCTTACTTTTCTCTAGTGATGTTTCTTAAAGGGCAAGGGGCTTTCACTGGAGCAATTCAAACTATTATTAAACTATGTCCTGCTCTGGTAAGAAGGGCTTCAAATGGTGGTTTTCTTCCTTCCTGAGCCTGTTTTTTACCATCATTTCAGGGCTTCAGCTTAGAGACCACTTGCAGAGCTGTTAAATGCTCATCCCCATCAAAATTCAACCTCGAGTGCAGAGGATCTGGCAAAGTATCTCTAGGCCAAATCCTCCCTGGGACTGCCTTCTAATCAGTCTCTCTTTCAGGAGTTTAATGAATAAAAATATATCTGGAAATAGAACAGAGCGGTGCCTGGAGAGGAAAGAGAGCAGCACACTTGAGCCACAGATCAGAGCAACACAACACAGCTCTAACTGGTGGGACTGAGGCTGTTGGGCACAGGCCCACTGATGACAGCTCAAAAGGTGCAGCACAGCACAGAACCTCCTCAAATGCTTGTAAGGAACATTGAAAAACAGCCAAGTCAAGAAACAAGCGTGAGTCTTTTCTGGCTTCACATAGGACTACTGAGGCCAGGTTAGAAAAAGACAGTTTTTACTGAAAAGTTACAGTAAATTCTAATATTACAGTGCCTTTTAGAATTATAGAGAAAAATGATACAGGAAGGAAATAAAAATAAATGCAATATGGAATACAGAGGACAAGGAAATAAACAAATGGAAGAAAAACACTTATCTGATGAGAAAGCAAACAAGGAGATAGAGCCCTTGGATGTCTTATCTGTACAAATCTACAGGCCTGCGCTCAGCAGAGCAGCAATCACTCATGTGCTCTGGCTCACGTGCTTGGAAGTGGCTTCATATAAATACCTACATCGCATAAGGACAAAGACTAGGGCACCAGCAAAAGTGTTCACCATTCATTAGTGCTAATTCTCTATTTCAAAACATACAGACAACCCACAACATAATAAAAACGGCAGATATAGCAAATGTTTTATGCAATCAGTTGCGTAGCATGAATAGCAATTAAACAGAAAACTCACAGCAGATTCATCACAGATTAAATAAATTCAGGCAAATTATGCAATAAGAAACGTACACCCGTTAGTGGACTAGCTTATGTAGAGCTCTCATAAGAGGGGGCTCAGTTTGCTGGAGGGTCTATCTGCAGTGAAGTCTGCCACCTGTGACACTGAAGTACCTCACAGTAAACACATGGCTGAGAGTCTTAAGCAACGCAGCAAGAACCTTTTGTACCAGTTTGGATTGGCAGCTTTTCCTATTCCCTTCACGTAATGTGAGTTGCCTTTCAACTGGAAGAAAGGGGACTTTCAGAAACTGAATATCCTATTGAGGAAAAAAACCCAAATCTTCAAATTGTAGGGGAAACAATCAAGTGGGATGAAAATAGTTTTCAAAACAAACAGAAGTGTTCATTCACTCCTTCCTTCTCTACAGTAAGAAGAAAAAAGTGACATGAAGGAGTCAAAGCAGCATGTTCAGCCAGATTGGAGATATAGTATAGATCCTCATGACTCAAAACACACTGATTTTTCTGTTATACAAATAAACAGAGTGCAGCATAGGGCAGCTTGCTCCACACAGGGTTCACAGAGGGGACACATTACTATTTACAACACAGCACATTAAAATGACAGTGAAACACACCACTCAGAGGTGATCGTTACTACTGGCTGCTTAGGGGATGATTTGAGAAATGATCTGTAAATTTAATTTTTAATTAAGCCAGAAGCCCTAAGGGCCTTCTGAGTTCAAGCATTAAGGGGGGAAGAGGGGGAAATCAATTCTTGGTGATGGAGAGGTCTAGCAGAATCTAATAGGCCTGGGTAATATATCAAGAAGCTTTTAAGATCAGTCACACAGCTTAACAGAGGAAAGCCTAAAACCCAATTTCAGATAAAAAAATACACTGTAAAGTAGAATGGATAGTCACCATTGTTTAAACCTCTGGAAAGCTACTGTCTTGAGCTCTGACACACATATTACTCAGAAAATAGATAAATGATCAACTCCAGAGTGCAGAACTTCACAGGGAAGCCCTCATGCTTAGCTCCAACCAGCTTGGAAAAGCAGCCATCTCCAAGTGACCTTGCAATTGCTCTAAAGCTTCATCATGGACAGAAAGATCTACATTAATTAGTCATCAAAACATCCTAGAAGGAGGTTGATTTGTACTGAGAGACAGAACTAGTTCTCTTGATGCACAGCACAGGTCTATCAGGTTCATCACAGTGACTGTGGCTGGAAGAGACATGGCACCAAGGCCATCTGACCTTCACACTGCAGTTTCAGTAACTGTTACAACATCAGACGTTGAAGATTTTTCATCCCATCTCTTGGTTCCAAGCTCACAGAGCCAGAGGAGTTGCACTCAAGGGTGCTGAGAGAAAGAACCAATGTTAGAGGAAGGCCACTTGTAATCTTTGAGATTTTGTCCCCAGTCACTGGAGAAAAGCAACCATTGCACTCATCTTCAAAAAAAGGCCAAAAAACACAGTCTGGGAAACAGTCAGCTTTGCCTTGGTGGGAAAATTATGGGGTCCTCTTGGACTGCTGAGAAGACAGTAGCTGGGACCAGTCAGCATGGACTGAACAAAGGCAAATCATGCCTGACCAGTCTGATTGCCTGCTATGGGAGAACAACTGGACCTGTGCATGAGGGAAGAGCCGTGGATGTCCCTTACCTTGACTTTCACAACAATTTTGACACTACCACAATCTTTTATACAACTTAGGGTTTATCAGTCTGGAAATGGGGAGGAGACAACTAGACAGGCAAAAAACAGGTTGGAAGGTTGTACTCCAGAGGGTCGGAGTTAATCCATACCTGGAAGCCAGTAGCAAGAAAGGTACTGCAGGAGTCTGTACTGAGACCTGTCCTCTTCAGTATCTCTATCAGAGACCTGCAGGACCTGACGAGACCTCTCTTGTTAAGTTTGTAAATTACACCATATCATGGTGAAGAGCTGATATACTCAAGGGCATGGCTGCCACTCAGAGGGACACACAGCTACAGGCTATGGGAAACACCAAAATCTCTCCTTGAAGACACATCTAACTCCATATGCATATTTTCAAGAAAGTTGGGCAGAGGAAATGAGTGAGAAATGAGATGAATGGTCTTGTTTTCACAAGCCTCCCCTTCTAAGAAACAAGTCATTTATCAAAGTGCTGCAATCTTGCCAACTGTCATAACACTTGGTCTAATTACATCTGGAGAACAATAAGCTGGATGTTCAGTAAGGAACTATCCACAACAAGGTTGGTAGAGAAACTCTGCTATGCATGATCTTAGAGCACAGATCTAAATGAAAGAAAAAATACCACCAGGAAGGGGTTGGTGACCTCAATATAAAGCAGATTCATTGCATTTTACAATTAAAAGTTTTGGTTGAATTTTCTGTATTTTCATAAATTGCCGTTCCTAGAGCATTAATCTACATTAGGGAAGGTCTGAAGGGGTTTTTCAGATTACATATTGATGTGGAAGGGGGCAAGGTGTAAAATCCATCTTTTGGAAGAATACAAAGCACATTCAAGAATTGTTAAAAATGCTAAAAAAGCTGCTTGGGCTGAGTTTTCTGTAGACGTACTGATGTTATTATGGCTCTCAGCAACATAAGCATTGCTTAACTTCATATCTGGAAGAAAATGTTCTTCAAACCTCAGAGTAGAAAAGCCACAGGAGGTGAACCATTCCTTCTTGCAGTGGTTTCAGTGGGACTATTTGGGAGCACGCACCACCAAGCAGGAAGGAACAGCAGCAAGTCCACAATAGATGCCTTTAGTACGGGGAGGACATGCTATCGCTCCTTCAGCACCAACAATTCCCAATTTGACACCAGATGGTTGAGTCAGCAGCAGTACCAAGACTGTACGTACATTTCATTAACACACTCAAAGCAAAAGATAAAGGGGAGGAGGGGGAGACCTTCCCACCAGCAGCAGAGCTGGGCACTTCATTTGGATTCTTGATACAGGACCCCTTGCAAAGCAAGATAACACTTGCACTCTGGATAAAGGTGTCAGAGTGAGGACTAGGTAGACAAAACCAAAAGACACAGTAACACAAAGCAATACACACACAAAATATGACCACTGGGACAAAAGAAGACTGACTTTGATGGACAGTATCTCACTATCTCAAAGGTAACTGAATCTCAAACTCTTCCTGTGGTTTAATTGCTTAGCTTCACACCTTGAATAAAATGTACTTGATACCATATTGAAAGAAATCTCATCATGTGCAACAGCAGGTTTTCCGTTCCTAAACATATGCATTACATGCCATCTCCTTGCTGTGGGCAGAGTGGCAAGGAAGGGATCAAGTAAGAAGAAAATGCATAAATAGGAGTCTATTTCTCACCCAAGGGAAAGTATTTCAAATGTCCCCAGTGCATCCCCTGCCCTTTGAATTGTACTGGTGTCTGGTCCCCACTGAAGAATTAGGGCTGGACACTGGACCTAGTCCTCTAGGAATAACGGTTCCTACGGATCCTTCATAAGATGTGGAGCTCACCAACACACACTATAGGATGGCTTTTATCTAAATTAAGTGGTCATAGCATCATGGTAGCAAGGCATCCAAGATCACTGATATCAGCCACCCATGCCTCAGTCCTGAAGCAATGAGCTAGTCCCTTACAACACAGCAGAAGGCAGATACACAGAGCATGTTACTGACTGACATGTTGCCCTGGAAAGATCCCATGCAGACCATGGCATCCACAGAGACCACAGGGAAGTTGTTACAAGGTCTTTCCAGTGAACAAGCAAAGTTGTAGATAAATTGAAAGGAATAAAACTTATTCCTGTAAAATATGCACTTTCTAGACTAAAAAAAAAAGGCACTTTTAAACTCTGTTGAAACAAATTAGAAGGATTTCTAATTTATTACTTTCTCACCAAAACAAGTCTCTGATTAAGTAATAGCTAAGCTGAAAACTAGACATCAGTTGATGGTATCATTTCAGACTGTCAAGCCTGATTTAACTCAAAGAAATCCTGGCACCAACATGTTGCCTCCAGTGGCTTTATTTGCCTGGGCAGGCACTCAACAGCAGATCAGACCCCCTGAGCTGACACTCCAGAATCCCAACGGAGCCCAAGCCTCCTCAGGGGAGGACAGATGGTGAGTTTTTCACAAGCACTTGTTATCCGTCAGCTCAAATCATGTGTCACCCTTAGCACCCAGGTTAAAGCACGTGCATGGTGCTAAGGTGCGCGGTCAGAGCTGAATATCTGGGTGAGCGAGTTGGAGCCTGAGCAGGAGGCAGGGCTGGAGGTTGTGCACCTCTGTGCTGGCAGGCTGGGCAGGGCTCACAGCTCAGCATGTCACGCATGATCAGTGCTTCTACAGCCAAAATTCAGAGGCTGGTCCCTGGAGTTTGCTTGACAGGTAGATTATCACTGAGAACCAGAAGTCACAGTAGCAGAGAGAAAGGTGAGGATTACCCAGCTGACATCCCTGGATTGCACATGCATTGTGGGGTGGTATAATAACTGGAGGCAATACCCTGCATATGGCACAGGGGCTTGAAGAACACATGGAGGAAGAGGAGCCGCCCTCCTCTTGCCTTCCTCACCTGCGGCTTCCCAGGTGGTGCTGCAGCCACCCTCTAGCACCCACACCACCACAGCAGGGCTGCTTCATGGGCTGGGAAAGACTCAACCTCGCTGCTTTGTGCACTCATGGGGTAGCAGTGGCTGCTGTTAGAAGTTTAGGCTCCTCCTGAGGTCATGTTTTATGCTTAGCTGAAAATTAATAGAGGGCAACATTATTAGTGCTATGAAATGGGTATGCAGGAGTGCCCTTGCTGCAAAGGGAATAATGAAAATCAGGTGTGGTTTTAAGAGCAACCCCCTCACAAAACATGTTTGAGCCCTGGAAAGGCAACACACACTAACCCCAGAGACCCCACCAAGGGCTCTGGCGATATGCCCCACAACGTCACACCACCACCCCCCGCACTGGGACAGCTGGAGCTGCTTACAGCCTGAGGATGCAAGAAGCTTTCTAATCCCTTCAGCCAGGCATGGAGGTTGTAGCATCAAAAACCCTCAAGTAGCCAAACTGTGAAGCCAATCCATGATAAAAGAAACCAACAGTCATTTGAGTAATGTTGGTGCCTTTCCAAAGAGCCGGACCAGACCCCCATAAATGGGAGTGATGCACCAAGGAACCTGCTGAAGTTGCAGCCACAGGCATGCACACACACAAGAGCAGTTTGAGGTCTCAGCTAGGCAAACATTTAATACTCTTCAGTTTGTTCGGATTTTCCTTTCCTTGAGGATAAACCAGGATATGTTAGCTTTTGCAATAAGAGAGATTTCCATGTCCCAAATAAAAACAAACAAGCAGGAACCACCATCCCCCCCAAAAAAAAAAAAATCTAAAGTCATTCCTCTTCCAGAAAGAGTAACCTTGAGACATCTCACTGATCCACTTGGGTACGATGCCAGAGCTGGCTGGACCTGGGGGTGAATGAGGCAGAGTGGGGAACATCAAGTATTTTCAAGGTTAGAAACCTGTCACTCACCATTTTTTGAGATAAAATTCTGAAATTTTTTTTTAGGAGACAGAAGTTTTCATTTTGATTATTTTTTAAAATATCTTTCACTTTTCATTATTTTTCAGTTAAGGTAAAGGAGAAAAACTGATAGAAAATCTGATAAGTGAAACCTTACTTGACCTTTTCTTTCTCCATAATTTTATTAGAAAGAAGCTGAGAATGCCTCCTCCATAAACCCTCACTTTTTACAGCTATTACAGTCTTGCTGTGAAAGGATGAGGGAAGTGAGAAAAACCAAGTCCTAGATTTGAGACAAAAATAAGATTTCTACAAAAATACATTACATAAAAATCCTACATGTAAGTCATTAATTTTTAAAATAAAACCCCTTTACTCGACAGCCTGGGTTTTTTATTTATAGGTGTTTGACTACTAGTCTGGTATTCACTGATGTTATGCAAATATAAATTCAACAGCCTAAATTCTGAAATTATGTATTCAGAGCTTCATTTCAGATGCATGTTATTCACCATTTGCTGTTGTCCTGCTACGAAGATGTCCAGCATCCGACCAGGCGGAAAAGCATTGGAGGTCCCAAGTAATAGAACTCAGCACAAGCATTAAACAGCCTGGCTGTAAGGAGCAACATCATTACTCACACATACTACCTGCCAATTGCTCATGAACCTTATGCGTGTCAGAAAAAGCCTCAGAATCAGATTAACAAACTCTCTTCTGACCAAAATAATTTGGTGGCAACCTATTATTATTACTATTATTCTAGGAAACAAGCTAACCAGCCCCACAGATGCTGCCCTTGGTGCACCCACACACAGCCCTTCCTCTGCTCAGGCTCAGCATGAGCTCTGGCTTTTGGTTTTCCTCCTCCACTCACTCATTTTGGGTGATCGTATCCACCTGATGGGAAGCATGTCCATGGGTCACTTAAGAGCAGAACATCTACATGACAGCAGCTGTGTGATTTTGGTTTATTTATTTTTAAGGCACCATATTGTTCTTCAGCTGGAAGCGGGACACTGACTATGAAAACGAGATGTGCCAGCAGGAACTGAGTCTGAGTAACACAGATCAAATTAACCTCCTGAGGTGTCCCTGTGGAAAAAACCCATAACCATTATTTCTGCTTAAAGCCTGTGCTTTCCCAAACACAGCTTTAAGATCAGAGAAATGAGAAATACTTAGACACTGCAGACTACAGTACGATACACACACGGTATAGCTGCAGTCTTAGGCTCTTTGCCCAAAATTCAGCTTCCACTCTGAAATGTAAATGTGAAGTCAGGAGGAACCATCCATGTACACCACATCCACAGGTAGGATGCCAGGTCAGCCTAGATAATGCAAATCTTTTGTCTACTCCAGCTTAACAGCAAAACTTGTCAATTCTAGTGTAGGAACAAGTTAGTCCCAGAGGGGAAGCCCCCAAAACCAGAGTTATTTTCCTTCCAACACAAGCATAAATATTTTCCTTTAGCAAGGATATGGAGGCCACAAAATAATTAGTTATGTTGATATGCAGAGAGGACAACATGTGAGAATCCCCTGGTTACACAGCATTAGCCTTGCAGAGCTCATAATTAAACTTCAATTCCTTTACAAATCAAGACAATTTCCAGACAGTGGGCTGAAAATACATCTCAAACAGATCTTCAACATTCAGGGCCATCTGTTTCTTTTTTGTGTGAAGTATTTTTATTTGCTGCAAGTAATAAGCTTAAGCAGATTTTAGGAGGTTTGTTATTATTAAAGAAATGTGAAAAACTTGCAGAAGAGAGAAAGAACTATATTCTGCACCTGCAGACCTGCATAGTCTGCTCAGAAGACAGAGCATTGCTTTGAAGGCTCTGTTTTCTGTTACATCCCTAAATCCAGATTTAGGTTTGTGAACAATACAGGCTTCATCTTCAGCACTAAGCCACTCTTCATGTAACACTGTTTAGAAGAGGAAGGGAAGAAAAATTTCCACCCTTGAATCTTCATTGGGAATATACTGCTTCATGGGCAGAATGCAATTAGACAGGCTGGAGTCTAGCCAGGACATTAGGGTTAATGGCCCTACTGCTGAGTGCCAACAGCAGAGGAGCCCGCCACAGGTCTCATCCATGGCGCCTCCACCCACCTCTCCTGCCGCAGCATCCCTGAGGTGCACTCCTCCCATAGGGGCAAGGGTTTGCACCAAGGGCAAGCAAAGACAGTGGGTGCTGCTTTCCCTCCAACCCATCACTTGTATGCACCCAGGAGCCAGATGATACCATCTATGATGACAGACACTAATTAAATGTGGTAAGTTTCCTATAACCATAGACAGTAATATCTTATTTAAATTACATCACAAGGTTGTATCATCATTAACTGTTCAGCAACAGTTTTATACCAGCGAAGCAACCTTCTGCCAGTCGTTTCTCCCTATGTCTATTAGTAAAATTGTTGTTTTGTCCAAAACAGATATATTAAATACATCAACACCAACTGGAAGAAAATGCATTATCTGCATAGAAAAAAAAAAAAAAGGACACTTTCCTCCTTGGTTTTCCTTTACTCATAGCAGCATAAAGGATTACAGTCCTCCTCAACACATACCACTTTCTCTCTCACACTCATGTGCTGCCATGGTTCAAATTTCTCATCATGAAAGCCTCAGAAGAGGAGAAAAACCATCAGCAACAGCAGAGTCAAGGCAGGGCATTGCTGGGAAGGGAAGAACTGCTTACCCGTACAGCTGGGTGTAACTAAAGCAGCGATCACTAACATCAGAACTGAAGCATCCCAAGCCCCAGTACCTGGTCATTCCTCAGCACCTTCAGGGAGCTGAGCCACCCTGGGAACAGCACTGAACTGCACCTGAAAACATACTTATGCAAGGAAGCAAGTCATCCTCCAGATGCAAAACTCAAAATGAGACTTCAGCCTTCCAGAAAGCCAAGCTCATCAATAGAACAGAACCAAGAGGAACAAAGCTTTCCCAAGCTGTCTTGCATCAGGCTTCCCAGCCAGACCATTCTTTCTCATGGCCAAGCAGCAAGCCCCTTCCCTTCCTAGCTCACCATCAGGCTCACCTCAGCCTTCTCTTATTCCTCTTTGCCCACAATTCAGAAAACATAAAACATAAAGCTTTTGCCACAGCAGCCCCCAAGTTACTCACTTTTGCCAGCCACAGCCTCTGCTGCCATGCCTCTAAGGACGGAGGTGAACAGCCAGACCTCAGCAGTGGAGCTTTCTCACCTTTTCTCTAGGAGCAGCTTTGCTCCTTGCCCTCAGAGTGGCTATGACCCAGGGGAGGGTGCAGATCTCATTAGCACCTCCTCCCCACAAGTAACGAGGCCCCACAGGTGCCACATGTGAGATCTGCCCTTCTGAAGGGCTCCAGCCACAGCAGAGGAGCCCAGCACACTGCTTAGGAGTAACTCACTAAGGCTCGCTGACCACTAAAGGCCCTGGAGGTACTGGGAGGACTGTGTTTTATTAGCCCCAGATGATCCCTGGTGGAAGGGACAGATAGCCCATTACTTAAGCAAGAAATTTCCCATGTAGTATCTATCGCCCTATGGATGCTGGAGGAAGAGCATCTGGTCTCTGCTGAACACTTACCCTCCCTCACAGCCCCCAGAACAAGGGCACCATTCCATCTCAGCTCTGCTGCTGTCATCCACAATGGAAACATTAGCTTTGTGTGGGTGCTACTTCTAATACCAATATCTGAGCACTGGGGTTAGGAATCAAAATTAGCATATTGGTGCAACAGCAATGAAGTGCTGAAGTGTTTAATGCATCTGGCTGGGCCATGTCAGCCATTTATTTACTGTAATCAGTCCCTAAATCTGTATTGCATCTGCTGTCTCCATAAATAATGAATAAAGCAATAAATCTGGCAGGGTTACTAAACACTTTCACACAGCTTTTCTTGAACCTGCTAAATATTGTTGTGATTCATCGGCCTGGCTGGGTCCCAGAGAGATACTTCTTGGAGAAGGGAGGAGAGGGGGGCTTTATTTCTGTGTACTGCTCTGGAGCTTCCAAAACCAATTCCCTTTCAGCTGCAATCCTGCTTTCTCTCTCATTTTTGTTGAGGCAGGGAGCAACCAAGAGACTCTTTTAAACTACGGTATCTTTCCCTGTTCCAGGTACAGGTCACTGATTTCAAGACAGAAATCTTACTCGTATTACATTTTCTTCATAATGAAAATCTATGTTGTCAATATTTCTTCCAAGGCAATGCCACCTGAAATCACTTATTATTGTCCTTTCTGAAAGAATCACATCTGCTCCCCTACACTACAAGAGGATCAGACTGACATGGTAGTGTAGGGAGATGGCACCACTCTCCACAAGGCTGGACCAATTGCCAAGCTGCTTGCCAAAGAAGGCTTTCAGATGACCACAGCTTTTGAAGAGCCACTGGCAACAATATTAGGGAGAGCCTGGTAGGTATGATGCAACAAAGGATAGGACTTGGTCGACCTAACATGCAAACAGCCTCCAGATAAATAGGTGCCAAAAAAAAGTTTTATAAATATAAAGTTGTGTTTATATCTGGAAAAATGTCTCTTCCAACTTCAATTAATTGCTGTTCCTTGATTGCATAAATTGTCAAAGTATTCGGTTTCCTCTAATGTTTTTTTCCAACAGAATGCCTGCTTCTGTGTTGTGTATCTTACCGTTTCTTCAGTCTTTATGCCTTTTCTGGATCTCATCATGCTCATGGCATATTCCATGAATTTCTGCTTGCCACAGCTGACTTATTTGTTAATAGATCATCTATCTTTGGCATATTTCTTTCCATTTCTCCACTGTTGAAAGAAATTATCCAACATAGCTGTAAAATCACAGTTACACTGAAGATCAGCTCTGTAGCATGGGTTTTTCTATCATCAGGAAAAAAAATCAGCATGTTCATCACGCTATTCAGTTACCTTTCCAGTCATGTTTTACTATTTTAAAATAATTTCTATCCTTCTTTTGCCACAGACTGTGCCAGTTTGCACGTTGCACATCATTCTGTCATCTTCATTGTGGCTTTGGGATTTTTTGTTTGTTTGTTTTTTACTCTAAATTTTGAGCTGACATTCTGAGAGGCGTATTCCTAGAATATGTGAGAAACAGGACTTGTCTTTTACTCTAGAGCACCAGAATTTGTTTTTTGCTATCTGTCCTGGTTTCAGCTGGGATAGAGTTAAATTCCTTCCTAGTAGCTGGTACAGTGCTGTGTTTTGGATTTAGGATGACAATGATATTGATAGCACACTGATGGTTTAATTGTTGCTGGAGCAGTTCTTACACTGAGCCAAGAACTATTCAGCTTCTCATGCTGCCCTGCCAGTGAGGAGGCTGGGGGTGCACAAGAAGCTGGGTGGAGATGCAGCCAGTACAGCTGACCCAAACTGGCCAGAGGGACATTCCAGACCATATGATGTCATGCTTAGCGTAGGAACTAGGGGGAAAGTTGCTCAGGGAGGCGTTGCTCATAAAAGGCTGGGCATTGGTCAGGTAGTGGTGAGCAATTGCTTTTCATTTGCATCACCTGTCTTTCTTGGGTTGTATTTCTCTCTCTTTTTGTTATTTTCCTTTTCACTAGCATTTTATTATAATTTCCACTATTAAACTATTCTTATCTCAACCTGTGAGTTTTCATACTTTTACCCTTCCAATTCTCTCCCCCATCCCACTGGTCAGGGAGTGAGCAACTGGCTACTCAGTTGCTAGCTGCAGTTAAACCACAACAACATCCAACTCCTCTATGCAGGAGCACTTGATTTGCAGCAGTGCACAAACAGTCAAGGAGACTCTGACCTGGGACAAATCTTCAATCTGTACTTTGGTTTTGGAACCATAAACACAAGATGCTGGAAGCTGAGTCCTGCTCTGTCCTCCAAACAGCATCTTTGTTCTCAATGGCAGCTGCAATCTGATTCACCCAACTGCACTTGTTAATGATATGGAGGTAAGGTCTACTTTATCGATAGATGTGAGTCATTGTTCTCTTCTAGGAAAATCCAAAAAAAACATTTAACCGCTACCCAAGAGAATTTGCATTTCACCTATCCATAAAGGATAAAACCTAATTTTTGACTTGTTCTTAAAAGCCTCTACAACCTGCCAAAGTCAACTTGGGAACAGGGTAGAAAAGATTTACACAAACATCTTAATAGAATTTATTTGGATCTATTTACAAGACAGAATCTACTTGGCAGATATTTTTTGAGAACTCACTCAGGAATGTGGTAAATACATAAGCCAAGTTTAAAAAAAAAAAAATAGCATGGTGCTTTCCCCCACACATCATACTACTTTATGGTGCTTTAAATTTAGCTGTGAAGTTCTCTAAATCAACTTGGTTAAAATCACATAGTCATTGCACTAATGCCCAGTGCTTGGGCTGCGAGACAGCTGGCAATGTCCCACTGAAAACTGTTGACAGAAATTGTTCCTGCAGGTCTGAGACTGAAAAGTGCCACAGCTTGAGGTGAGATGTCTGCTTTTCCACCTCCCTATCCAGCTTTACTCCCCACTGTCTTCTCTGTGCGTGCAGCACCTGAGCCCAGGTTGTCCCAAGACTCTGCACATTCCACACGTAAGCGGCTTGAATCCAGTTCATATTTCAGATACCTGCAAATCTTGGTTGCTCTCAAAGCGGGCAAAGTCAGCTTCCTTGTAGGAAAGGGCTCATCTCATCTGCCCAAGAAGTAGACAAGTAGGGTAGACAAGGGCCACATGCAATGTCCTTTCTGAGTATACTTTCAAGACTAAGCCCCACTGGGGTTTCCTCTCAGGCCACCCACAGCTTGCCTCAAATGCAGGAAAATAGCATGGACAGGTAGCCAAAATGACCATGAGTCAGCTCAGCTCAGCACTGTAAATGAAGCTAGGTAGGTAGGGAAGGCAGGAGGCTGCCTACCTCCCTCACCAACTTGCTTTACCTCCAGGAGCTCTGTCTCAGCCCTTTATCAGACCAGGCCCGTGATGGCTCTGTGCTTCTCTCCTTTCTCTCTCCTATCACCAGGAAAACCCCCCAGTCAGTTGTGGGCAATGTTCTCCATTGTCTCTAGCTGTCCTGCTCCATAAATAATGTTAAACTCCTTCTCCCAGTTGGTGTGAAAAACAGGTGGATAGTGTACCCATTTAGCCCTGCAACTTCAACTACATCAGAAGCATGCTTTGTGGAAGCCATTAACATATTTTAAACTAAGTACATTTTTTTCTACTGACATTTTATTTAATGTTTTTAAGCTCTAGAACTAACTTATTTCCTTCCTCTTTCAGTGCATATTACCCTTTCCCTGCCAGATCATCAGCTGGAATAAACTTAGCCTCCAAACCCTGATTCATTAAATGATGTGAACATGTGCATGCAGTTAGACAGGCTATTCACATGCTTAAACCTAACAACAGATGAAAGTTTAGCTTGTGTAGAGCTTCAGCTGCAATTCAGAGAAGGACATGCCCAACTGCAACCTGTTCCCAAATGTACCAGTGAAATAACACGTTCCCAAAAGAAGCTTTTCTGAAATAGGAAATACCCAACTTCCCAGGCACTTGTTCAATTACCGCCTGATATTGTGGAACATAAACATCACTGAATAACATCATTCCCTCACACACGGAACAGTAATGTTTGAGTAACTGGAGCATAAATATAGTTCACCTCAGGCAAGAGATAAATTACATTAATAAGTGTGGTAGTGTTCTTTAATTAGTTTGATTAGGCATGACAGAAGATGGCATTATTCAGTAAAGCCCCATTTCCTGAAGCAAGGAATTGTTGCTGTAGATCCCAATCTCTGTTTCCTGGTTTTGTTTGGTTTTGGTGTTCTGTTTTGGTTTTTTGTTTGTTTGTTTTTAACAAGCTCATTAATTGCTAGAGTATTGTTTTGAAGAAGATTTCACAGAACAGGCAGACATGGGGTCATTAGCAAAGGCTGATGCAGCTACACTTACCATTTGGTGTCCATGGTCTATTTCCATCTCATACCTGGATTCAGTTGTGTTCCTCTCCAAATGGAATCCACAGATCTTCATGCTCGAGGGGGCTTCCACAGCTGCACCCTCCAATCCATCAACTTCTTTCCAGACTCATGAGGAGACAGCTAGACTATGGCTGGCTGCCCACAGTCCCTCTTTTACAAGTCTATTTCTAACAAAAAGAGAAAATTAGAAAATAGTTTCATTACCCATCAAGGTAACTCAAAACATTCAGAAGACTTTGCCAAGTCACCATGCCAATACTCTTGTGAGATACAAACTTCAGACATGGCTCCCATCATCTCTGCTGTGTTACTTATTTATTTACTAGATTTACTGTGCCATTAGACTCGGCAAGACCTTCTGTGCTGCTTATGCTTTGCAAATATTTGAACCTGTGAGGTGTCAGGTTTGGAGGATCTATTTAACAGTATCCTCTTGGTGCCAGACCTGGCTGCAGAGGCTTTGCTCAGGCCCTGAACACATTTCTGTTTGGGTCAGGTCCCTTCACCATGCCCCCCCACTGCAGCCCTGGCCTTCCAAAAACTATGTAAAGGTTTCTAATTCACTGATGCGCTTGAACAAACTCCAAAACGTTCCTTTAGGTACCCAAATACTTCTGTGTATCTGATTATTGGGGTACAATACTTGCCTTCGTAAATCAGTGCAAATTCTTCCTTTGACTTTGCTATAAGAGGAATTATATTATTTCCAAACTTAGCAGCTGGTTTTATATTGACATACAAGAAGGTACAGATTGTGGCTAAAATTTAAAAATGATCCGTGTATGGTTCCAGAAAGCTCATGTCCCCAGACAGGATAGAGTCCGTTCTACCGCAATACAGATACCTTGCTGTCACAAAACCCTAGTCCTGTAAGTCAGCTCCACTAAGGTGGATAAAGTGGTCTTTCCTGCCCATTGATCACACAAATCCAATTTGGAGACTTGTTTTCTCTACGTGACAGTTACAGGAGACAGACTTGATTAAATATTTCTGTTCTGATCAAGAAGCATCTCACAAGCAATCCTGTGACTGCAAACCAGATCCCTCCCAAGAATTCAGCTGCATGCTCTGCCTGCTGGGCTGTGCTTAGCTATGCTTCTTCCAGACCTGCAAAACAATGTGCATAGATACCAACACACAATGTGCTTTGAGCTTTAGAAACAGAGACATATTCACCTTCACACTCTTATCCTTGAGATCCAGCAAACATTGCTTTACAATCGAAGACACTCAAGGTTTTCATATCTTTCCTGAAGTACATACAGAACAAGTGTTCAGCCACTCTTGCACATCTCTCCTCAATGCCTGCCAGTTGAAATGCTGACCGAGTACTTTATTAATGCCCAAACAGCAGGATGTCAAGGATCCATGTGCCGTCTGTTTATCAAGCAGCACCAAAGACTGCACTAACAAGTCTGACAATACTGAATTTGATTTACATTTCAAGTGCAACCTGTTCCCTACAGGAATGCTCTGTTACAAGTCTTTTCATGACACGGGAACACTAACTGATTGAACACATTTCTTGAAGCTATGCCAATGGGTATTTATTGTGGTGTTTATGACTGCTCAGTAGCAGAGATTATGGCCTTGATGTTGCTCTCAGCTGAACAATTGAGGATTAACTCCTGTGGAGCCAGTGCAGTTACCCCAGCATTACATTTCAAATCAGAATTAGCATTAGCATAGCTGAATAATTAGTCAAGTAAAGGATGGCAAAACACATATACTTTGCTGTTTTCTCAAAACAGAGCTATAGTGTAGGCTCTTTTGGACCAGTATAATTCAAAATACTGTTCCCACTGATGCCAACTGACATCATTGCACTTTGTCTGGTCCAGAACCAGGTAGCTCAAAAGGAATCAGAAACACAGTGGACTTCCCAGGGTGATTACAAATTTCAGAGTACATTCTTGTTTCTGCCAGTCAACCTCTGCAACATGCTTAGCCTGCTGCTGTGCTGCCCTCGACCAAATGGTCTGACAAGTCTGACAGTCTTCAGCTCAAATCACTTCTCTCATCCTTCAGCTCCTCTTACAAAATCATGACCTCTTTCCATCTCACTGTGAAACATCCAAAATGCTCCATGACACAGTTATTAGGTGTATTTGAAAGAAAATTCCCCTGAGAAAATTCATCTTTGAAAAAGCTCCTATTGGGAAATTTTAGAGTTCCCAATGGAAACTGGGACAGCAGGAGGAAAACAGATTTCATGTTTGCTTAAAGTGTTAAATAAGCTTTTGATTCCAAGCTAAGTGATACATTTTCATAAATGGGGACACAATTTAAATGATTTCTATTTATTCTAAAAAGATGATTGTTTTTCTTCCAAAATACCTTGCTTTAATCGTTTTTTCTAAATTACATTCTAGGCACAGACAAAAATAACAGCCCCCAAAACTCTGTTTTCAAAAAAAACCCCTCACAGGATTCCTTTTAAGCTGGCAATACTTACGACTTGTATTGAAAGAACAACCAATAAAAGCACTTTCTGCCTCTCCCTTGCTACGCTTTAAAACAGTCTGTCCACCAATCCAATTGTTCCATCTGTTTCCAAAACAAAACTGCATTTTACTACTAGGATATTCTCTATCCAAATGCTGAACAGATTGTAGCTAAGTATTAATCCATAAAAACCTGAAAAAAACCCTTATTAATTCACAAAAAATCAATATTCCAGCACACACTTTGGAGCCAGTTCATTACAGTTAAGCCCAAATTTATACGATGGTCAATGGAAAACTGTCCAAAATGTATCTGTTTACCTATAATGAGACAAACTGGTTGCTAAACCTCATTCCACCAAAAACAAGCTCTGTGACAGGATTCTGGTTCAGGGAAAAAGAAAAAGTGATCTTACAGTGTATGTAATCCTGGTGCAGTAGTTATTTCTTCTTCAACACAGATATCCTCTGGTTTTCTTGCTCTTCTTCCCCATGGCCAGGATATTTAAAAAGAGACCAAGCTCTGTACCTGTTCCAATGCCAATTCTTCGTGAGGGCTGTCTGTCAATTGAAATATCCTTGAAAAGCATGTGGCATCAGAACAAGCTTAGTTGCATCTGTCTGGGTGTCCCACTGCATTCCTTTGAATACTGAATCCTATAAAGGCTGATTTTCCGAAATAAGTCTAATGTCTTAAAAAAATGCACGGGGGGAAGAAAACCTTTCAAAGCCTATAGCTCTTATGGTGATGTTTTTAGTAGTAGTCCAAATGCAGCAGCCATTGATACTGATGAAAATTCTTTCACCAGTTTCTGTACACATCTGATCTGAGATCATAGAAGTAATTGAAGCCTGAAATTCCCAGAAATAGAACTCTACTGTCATCCAACAAATACATATCTATGTACATAGATCTATGTACATACATATGTATATTTGCATATATACAAAAAAGTCTATTTATATATTATTTATGCATATGCGTTTTTTCATTACCAACAAGTATGTCTGATCATTCTTCACACGGTGACATCAAGATCTAAGATTTTCCTTTACTTTCTCCCTAGTTTCCAGAATGAAAGTGGTTCATGAATCATGAAGGTTAAATACAAATGACTTGCATTACCACTCACAGAAGACATGTGGTTAATTGCTGTCTGCCTTTATTGTTAATTGCCGAACAACAGCTTACTAACACACCTACCACAGGCTTCTGAAGATAAACAAACACAGCATATGCCCTAATTGTTTGTGTTCCCTTTACATCACTTTTTCTTCCGAAACAACGTGGGTAAAATTCACAGATCCTGTCCCTTAATCTCCTTTCCCTTATGTTAAACACATTCATTCCTTGGGCTGGTAGCTGCTGTGTTACACCAAGTCAGAAAAGAGTCAGGCCAAACAAAGACTTCAAAGCAGTTCCAGTAAATTGAGTCACCTGCCCACCAGGACTAAGATTTCCTCTCCACTCCTTTGCCAAGTGCAAGCTGGGTTAATTCCACTTCTACTTCCATTGAAAATGCTGAGCTGATGTTGCTTGCAACACCAGAGTATGACACGATTATATCAGACATGCCCTGCACCAAAAGAAGCCCACAGAATGGAAAAACAAGCAAAGAAACAACTCTCACCATAGAGTGGTTTAGGTAGATGGAGTAGTTCCATCTATTGACCAAGCATTTCTTTCAGGTTTAAGTGTTTTGGAAAGGGCAAACTTTCTGCTAAGGAAAGCGGCTTAACCTGCTCCACTGTGCTGGTGTCCACAGCTCCTCCCTGGGTTATCTATGAGATTTCTCATTGTTGTCAGGAAAGAAAAAAGACAGGTCAGTCATGCTCCCAGGACAAGGACCCCAACAGCATTTTTGTGTGTGTGAGACGGAGTCAGGCTAGCCATGAAGGCAAATCTCCCTTTCTGAAATAAATATTGATTGTGCAAGGAATTGTCCTCTAACATGTCATGCTTTAGCCTTCCTGCAAACTGTAAACGCCTCAGTAGCTTGGAGCATCATCCTCTGAATATGCAAATACAATTTGATTCACGAGATGAGATGCATTGTCAAAGGATCTCTGAGAAAGAGGACTGCACAGATTAGATACAACACATTTCTCAGATCAGATCAATAGATTCAGACAAGAAAATAGTGTATTTGCACGGATGATATACCATCTGCATGCCATTACTCTTGAGTTCCCATGTCACGTTCTTGTTAACTTCCCCATTGCTGTCCCTCATACACTTTTTTCTTTTTATTCTCCCTTTCCCATGACGTTAACAAAGTTCTGCTAGAGAGCAAGTGTTTCTTCTCATTGAATTTAATTTTCTATCTGTAGAAACAGACTAGCAAGAACCATATTTCCCAGTCTATTCCTGGCCATGCCATGTTCCTGACACTCAGGCTGAAAAACCTGGAAGGCAACAACCTTGCCAAAAATTTCAGGTTAACATGCAAAGGAGATAAAATCAGTAACAGAAGTGATTAAGAATCTGTAGGTGCTACTTTACAAGGAAAGACTGAAAAAACTAAATCTGTATATCCAGGCTGAATGATAAATAAATCAGCACACCTACAGACTATCAAAGCATTAAAGGCCAGATCTCCAAAGACATGGAAATCAAGAGGACTTGGGCAACTGAATGCTTCTGTGAAGCCAGCTTAACAGGCCTAAGTTGTCGGGTTTTTTTCCCCTCAGTCTTTGGAGAAGAATTTTTAATTTCAACATCATGTCACTGGAACCAGCAGAGTTACTGGAACCTTAAATAACTCCCTACTTGTTATGGGAAAAGCGACATAATTACAGCTGAAGAAATTAAAGAATATTTAGGGTGCTCTATAGAAATGTTGCCAAAAAATGGTGTAAAACTGGAAGAAAAAAACAAAGTATAAGGTGAGAGTGTCATGTTTGCCAATCAGTGGCAATGGAGGAAAGAGTAATAGCGGAAAATGAAAGCACCGTTTACTGATGCATTGAAAAGTGGAGTGGCCAAAACCTGAGTGAGGAGAGTGTTGCCCTAGCAAGTGAATGAATCATAGAATCAATTTGGTTGGAAAAGACCTTTAAGGTGATTGAGTCCAACCATTAACCTAACACTGCCAAGCCCACCACTAAATCTTGTCCCTAAAATGTTTATATTTAATCCATATTTTGCATTTATTAACTGCTGTATCTCTCAGGCCAGAGCAGCCAGGATATTAGAAACTTATAATTTCTTTAAAGATAGGAAAGAAGGAAGGAGGAGAGGAAAGGATGTAAGAAACCCTTAGAAAGCAAACAGTCAAGAGCACACATATCAGGTGTTGAAGGCAAAGATTAAGATCCCCACACTGCACTGCATGGAGCCTTGCTCCCTTGCAGGAGAGCTTTGGAGACCTCGCGTCCTCATTTTCCTGTAGAAAAAAATTAAATACTGGACCTTGCAGTTCTTTACAGAGCAAAATTCCTGGTTCCTGGCCAGTCCTACCTCGCAGTCTAGCTAGCTTGCAAATCTGGCAAGTGTCAGTATCTCCACTGCCCAGATGGAGGCACAGAGGAGGGTACACTGATGGACCAAGGTCACTCAGCAGGCCAACAACAGAGCCAGCAAGAGGTCCCTAGTCTCCAGAGTCCTGCTGTGAGCCATCCTGCCTCTTCTCACTGGCTGTTTCCATTCCTAATATCCATCACTCATTACAGATGTCATTAAAATCCAAATAAACCACAGCAAATACTTGTTACTAATTTAAAAAAAAATATACAGGGCTATTTTCCCCATTGATTCCTGGCAGAATCTTTCTTGTAATTTGCCAGATTGGTATGAAAACAAATATGTATAAATTAGCAATATACGACATGACATGAATGAGAACATTTACTCTCTTTAAATGTTCCCACAAGCATTTTGAGTTTTTCTGTCAGTTCTGTTGATAGGAAAGGCAACTGCTTCACAATTTTAATCTCTTTTCCCTAAGCACATTTTGTTCTTAAAGTTAGCTCATATAAAGCTAACATATTGGAAACAGGGGAGGCTGCTGAGAAATAGGGAAGAGGGCTCTTTATTTATCTCTGTTTCAGAGTGAACAAACACACATTGGCACCTTTTCAGGCATCTCACTCCTCCTCCCCATCTCCTCACCTCCTTAAAATATGCAAAGACATTTTCTCTTTGAACCTTTCTGTGAAGACAAAGGACAAATGCTGGAAGTCAATTGCCTTAATTAATTAAAAAAAAATTTAACAACCACTCTGCGTGACCTTGATGTCAGGCTCAGAACCTTGCAACTGTATTACCACATTTTCAAACCTGGACGGTGTCAAAGGCATCTACACATTGCCTGCCTCTTCTTTTGCTGGCCTCAGTCAAATGAAGAATAGGCACAGAAGAAACAAATGATGAGCTCATGAGTACCACGGCCATGTCATCCTCCCTGCCCAATCCTGGGGAAGTTTGTTGCTGCATCTCAATTTTGATTTCTCATGTACTTTCTTGCACACTACAAAGTAAGCCCAGAGCTCTGCACAGCATATATAGGGAAAATCAAGAACAACATGATGAAACATGATACATTGCAATAATATGATTAGTTCATTACACAGAAGGTAAAGGGAACTGCTGGGAAAATGTAAAAGAATACAAGAGGCCATTATTTGTTTGACATGAACTGAGTAAGTTACCACCAGAAAGGAAGGGATGAGGAACTTCACCTTGTGCCCCAGTAGTCAATGTCTCTCACAGCAGCTACAGCAGATGTTGAATGAGGCATCAATCACTTTTGACTAACTGGGTTTAAAAGGCTCGTGTGGTCTCTCAGAGGGAAGTTTAGGTCCGTGAGACTGTGAATCTGGGTCCATGAGATATGGAATTAACTCTTCAGAAAGGGGTACTTCCATGTAACATGTCCAAATCACATTTCATAAACTAGAAACACAACTACCTATAGTGAATGTGGATGTTTAGCCATCCCCCAGATCGGAGGCATCTAGTAAAACTCTGATCTCATATCAGTTTAAATCGCATTTCTTGGCTAGAACCCATTTCCTACGAATATAAAGTGTGTGTTTGTGCCTATTGCTTTATCTGTTCCATGCCTCTCAGACCCAGCTATTATCCATCTTGCCAATAGTTATTTATTACTTTGTGATTATAGGCAAAGTAGGTAATCACCTATTAAATCAAAAACCAACCCTTATTATCACCAAAACCATACTGCAATTGCTAGAAACTAATTGCTTAATTTCATATGTGGTTAAGAGTTTACTTTCTTTGCAGCCAAGATAATAGATGGTCGTTGCAAACCTTTTTCCCAGGAAACTGGCAGCTGAAGTAAGTACTCTATAGCTCATGTTTAAACTGTAAACAGAGGAATTGTTCTTGATACATATTCCAGGCACAGAGCTATGCCCAGGGTGGCAGAAAACATTAGGAAATGTATTTTAGGTTTTATCTTACAATGTGCTCTTAAAAAGTGCTGGCATTTGTCAACACACTACTTTCTCCCTTAGAACAACTGGAGGTGGATTACACAGACAGGTACAAGGGAGGTGACATACGCAACCTTCCTCCAATCATTTCAAATTCTCCCTCAAAACCAGCCATGCCTGCCCGGAATGAGGACCAGAATCAGCATAGATATGGGCACATTCTTCCCCTTGCAGCAGGAGAAACAGGGAGGCAAAAAGGGGTGCGAAACATTAGTGTTGTCTTTCCCAGGAAATGTTCCTTTTACTGAACAAGAGAGCCAAGTGTTGGCCTCATCATTTGCACCTTACGCTTTTGTGACTCTTGATTAATTATTAGTATTGGCTCTGAAATGTACACAAAATCATATAGTGGTGGAAACAAGCCCTGCAAGGAAACAGCAAGAAAGAAACATAATAGATATTTAGATCAAGTATAAACCAACTATATATATTCTCCAAGAGATGCTATATTTAACTGGTAATCAAATAACTGCCCAAGAGTTTTGGCTAGCCAGAGGCTAAAACAGGATACCTGGAAAGAATTCAGAATCAAGGACAAATTTTAAAAAGTGTAGTTAAGTTTGACATGCTTACTTGAAAGACCTGTGTGATAAGCAACTGCAAGTCTTCTGCCAAGACCTGACTGACTGCCAAAAGGTCCTGTTTTTAAAGATTGCAAGCAAATCACTGGCTCAGGTCTCCATTCAGAAACCTGTGAAGTAAAAAAAAATTCTTTGCAATGTTCAGTGAGTTACCTTCCCCACTCCCAAATAGCACCCAGTGTAGCTAAATGTATTTATTAATCAAAATAGGAAAACATCAGAGCAGTAAAGCTCTGCACATAATACTCAGTTCCTGAAGTATAAGTAAAACTATTTCACAGACTCTCCTCCAGGAAGGGGATTCCTAAGACAGCTGCTTGCTATCTTCCTTCTGCAATATCCTCATACTTACAGGTCAGGATTCAGTCAGCAGTAGAGCCTAATTCCAGTTACCGCTGGTTTGGCACAAGGTGCATCTCTGCTGCCAGGCTATTCTCTCCCCGCTCCACCCATGCTTGACCTCCCTGTGGTAGGCTTCCTCCTGTCTTCTTTCTCAGCAAAAACACAGGAGCCCTAGTGGTTGTATGCACAGAATCCCTTTCAGTATTAGTCTTTGTTTTCTAGCTTAAGGAAGCTCTTCCAAAATCTGTCTCAGACTTCTCTTTTTCAGGCTCAAACTTTTGCATCCTAATAGTAGAAGCCATGGCCTGGGGGCATTAAGGGAGATACCAAACACACATGGACATAATAAATCACATGCTGTTACAATGGGGAACCCTTCCTTATAATATGCTCTCTTTTTAACAGAAATTTCTCTCAAAAAAAAAGAAAAATGAAAGATATCCATGTTTCAGCCCCTTTGGGCCCTCACATTTATTTTTCCTTCCCTCCACCAGGGAAGCAGGTTTTGCCTCCTTGAGGATCCTCTTGCCTTTGAAAATCCAGCTCTAGGAAGGGAGTCATTGGGTTTTATTTTGCTTGAGACTGCGGTGCCCAGGCATGTGCAGCCTAAGACTAAAAAAGCAATAGGGCATTATTCCTGACCATTTCTGATCCAGTTCTGCCACTGTGGCAGCATGAGATTTGAAGTAATTTCTTATGCTCACTAAAAATACTTAATCCTCAGTTGATATAAGCAGGCACAGCTCTGCTTTGACTTCAGCACAAGATGTCTGATGAAAATATGTCTTGATAGTATTGGAACCCAAAGTCAGGTGTCCCTGTGTGACCCCCACATACAGTCGTGTGGAGACAAGGGTAGACAATAGATTTTCCTCAAATATATTACTCATTTTTCTTCCAAGAATAACCCCTATAGAGTATAAAAAAATGTTTTTTTCAGAAGCAGTTAATCGTACAATGGAACACAGAGATCCAGAAAATCTCCAAGCTATCAGCAGAAAACAATGATGAGAGATCTCAGCCCAAGAAAGCGCATAAATCATATTAGTTACATCATGTGGAAAGTCCTGTTGACTTCTTTCTAAAGAGCCCAAAGGGTCTTAGATTCCAGGAAACTATTTGCTATTATGGGTTTGCTAATACCGATGTGAAATAGAGGTGCTTTGGGCTTCGCCTGTGCAAGATCTAATGGAAAACTTAACTATCCTTTTTTTCTAGAGCCAACTGCTTGTTTCTCCTCTCCCCATTACAGGAACTTCCAAAAATGAAGACCTACAAGAAATGTGTACTGAGGGTTCCCAAAATCCTACGGCCAAGAGAAAAGTGCAAGGGAATTATTACTGTTTCTATTTATTTGTCTTGAAATACTGCCCAGAATGTCATATGAGATGATAGGATACTGGATCTCTGCAGAGAATAATTCAGTCTAAACAGAAGACCAGCCAAACGCCTCACTGGGTGCTTGCATTGTGCCAGCCACTTCTTAGATGTTATCAACCTAGATGCCATAGCCAGCTCGCAATAAACATGGATCTTTTCCTTTTCTTTGTCCTCTCCCACTGCTTTACATTAAAGCGCATGCACTGGAGAATACACAGCAGTGACTGGAAAGAAAGTCAGATTGGCGACGCTTAGATACGCAAACTTTCCAGCCACGAAGCAGAGGCACTCCTTAAGCAATCCTACATTTGCAGACTGTCCTGGCAGTTCTTTTCTGCCTTCCTTGGCAATGAGTTGGAGGATCCTTCTTCTTAGCCAAGGTTACATGGAACCCACGTATAAAAAGTATATTGTCCACTTTAAATGGGCTATATAACATTCTCTGCATGAAAATAAACTGTCTTTAGCATAAAGGAAAAATACTTTTATGAGTTACATAGACACTATTTACAACATGTCTTGGCAAATTTTATTCTCCCATGAAGTTAGGAAAAAATATTGCAAGCTCGACAGAAGAAATGGAGAAAGTTTACCTCCACCCTGCAAAGCAATCTCCCTTTTTGCTTGTTGCTGGCTGTAAATTTTATTAGCTGATTCAGTGGGAAATTTTTTTATAAAAGTATTTGCCAGGACACATTAAAAATATGTTAGATTTTGAACATTACTCACAGGACCTATACAACTGAGAAACAATCCACAGAAACCTTTGTTCTGTGGAGTCCAAATTCAAAGGCCATGATATTTGGTCTTATAATTTCTTAAGGAAAATTGTAGGTGAAAAAACTGGTACTGGGGAAAAATCTGTATGAAGCCACGGGAGCTCAAGTCTTTTGATTTCCAACATACATTTGCAGGTCAGTGACTGAGAAGCATCCATTAGCCTCAAACACACCTCATAAATTTCTTTAACAGAAAACACATTTGGAAGGTAATGCATTATGTTAGTGTCTAGTTCTTTCAATTTCAGAAGAAGGAGTTTCTGTAATTATACCCTCTCTAGCCTTGGGATCTATATACTTCTGTATAGCACATACACTTTTATACCTAAACGTTCTAGATAGATGCCCCAAGTTGCTCATTAATTGGACGCATGCTGCATCATCATTCATGAGGAGTCAGTGTCACTGCACAAAATTTGTAGCCCAATAGCAGGTGACAGTTGCATTTGTTTCTAGTACAGTTCCTCCCACCAGATGAGAGCTGGTCTTCAAGATACAGCCCTATAGCTTTCTTGCACAATGGCTCTGTAAGAGGAACCCCATTCTGGCCAGGCACAGGGCTCTTCATAGCTCCCTGTCCCACTTATGTTGACTTTACCATCTGAGGAGGCTCCAAAGATAATATTCTCCTATGGAATACAGACCTGCTAAAGCCAAGCTTTGGGGCAGTCAGGGATCTGGCCAGAGGTGTAGTATTCCTTTTCATTGTGTATGATCAGGTTTCACTCCAACGTGGTTTCTGGAAACATCCATTTGGCTGAGGCCAGAGAGCTGAGAAGAGCTTTGCAGTCCCACGGGACAGACACAGATCAAGGTAATGTTTTCCAAAGTACTTACATTGATGTGAGGGTACTCAGCCTGCTCTTAAAAATTTTCTTCTGAAATCTAAAGAAGAATCCTTAAAAACAAAAAAAAAAGAACCCTCCCTCTCAAAATGACCTCACAAACAAAAAAAACCTCCACTTATTTCAGTCCTCACCTGCCCAGTGTGTAGCTACTCCTGTCTGTGGGTCCAGCACTGCCAACCAGGAGCAGTGCCTTGTTGCAACCCCAGTACCACCCTCCCAGCACACTCAGTGTTCAATTGCTTGAAGCTACCCAGTACCTGCAGAATCCAAACTGCAAATCCAAGGGTACCAAATCCCTTCTTTCTGGATTTTTTTTAGCTGAGGCAATTATTACTTGTCATAAAAAAGAACTGCCAGCTGTGAAAAAACATTCAGTTCACTGTTCTAAAAATGCTTTATAATTTTTTCTCTCTATAGCAAAAAAATTTCTAACTACTCTGTGGTGCATCCACCCAATCAGGGGGTGTAGTGGAAGGAGAAATGATAAGGCTATCTATAACTGCCAGTCAAACGATTGGAGCCCCCAGAGCGCACTCACTAAGTAGAAAGTGGGGTGTTTGTTGTGCACTGGCAAATCTCTTAGGGATTGCATTGCAGATGAGGGTGCTCAAGAAACACCATCACCTAGAATGAAAATACGGTATCCAACATGTTAAAACCATGCCCTCATCAGATCTAGGAGGTGGTTCTTTGCTTTTAAAGTGCCATTTCAAAAAGGAGCATGTATTGATCACGTGAAAAGAGTGGTTTTGGTAATTAATGCCTAGGACATAGTTGAGAATGAACAGCGAGGCTGAAGACAACATTACCCTTGCAGATTATATTGCCAGCAGATGAAGGCTGCAAGAAAGAAGCAAGCTGACTAAGAAAATAACTGCTGCTTTAAATAACTTCCTTGCAGTGTCTGAAACGGAGCTGGAGCAGCTCATGTCCCCATGCTCCATCCCTGCTTCAGACATTTGCTCGTCAAACAAGTCACATTAATTCAGACAGATTTTGATCTGCAAGAGTTTCACATTTCCAGATTTTGCCTTTTATATTTATAGTTCTAACAATCCTAAAATGAAAAGAAAAAAGTCTTAGTTTAAATGGGTGGAGCCCAGTAATTAGGAGAAGCGATGTTTCATTCATCTTTTGAGCCTCCTCTGAGATTTTAACTTTATGGCAAAGCCCAAAATGGGGAGAGATTTGGAAATGTGGGCACTAGTGAGTGGCTTCACTTTGTTCAATCTACAAAACAAAGCCGATGGGGAAGGTTGATAGTCTTTCTATACATTAAATGTAAAGGATTATGAGTTCCAGGTTATTTTCTGCCCTAGTGGCTGAGGAAGCAGGAAGGAAGGATAACAAGGAAAAATTTTTTTAAAGTGCTTTATTAACAGCAAAGATTCTTTTTGCATGCTAAGAAAGAAAATTTCTTAAGGTGGTAAGGGATTCAGATACACTGCCTTTGGATGTGCAAAACCCCCTTCACTGCAGTTGCTGAGAACCGTTAAACTGCGATATGTCTTGGGAGCTGCCTGAGCTGACTTGGTCCTTCCTCAGAGCAGCACCTTGAGCTAGAAAGTCTCTGGAGGCTCTTTCCACCCTTTCGTTCTCAGCTTTCTATGTGATACCCTGATGTGACATAGAGCACAAATATTAATTCTGCCTTCCTGTGCCCAGAGTTACAGTAGTAAATATCTGATCGGGGAATTGAGAGAAAAAAATCTTCATGACAAATGAGAATATGGATGACAAGGACGGCCTTCAGGCTAGGGCCTGGGCAACAAGGGAACAATCACATAAATGCTTACAGCAAATCCAGCTGTAAAAAGCAGCCCACAGTCTGAGCACAGGCAGTACTTTGAGGGATAGGATTTCTGCAGGAATCAGTACCGCCGTGTAGAAAGGCACAGCTTCTGCTTAGTAAAATGAAATAATCTCAAATGAGGTCATGATTCCCATAGCCAGATTTTGGTGATTACATAAATGGTTACTTACACTATTAGGGAAATGCTGGCTGAGGAGGTAAAATGAGTGTTTCTAACACTAGGTCTCACTATGCTGTCAATAAAATTCGACTACTTCCAAGGGAGAAGAGCTAGACCAGCGCAGCAGAGCAATTCTGCAGCAAACAGGTTGATTATTCTCTCCTATAGCAGCAGGAGTTTCAAGCACTCACTTCACTGTCACTGCAGCAGCTGCCTTTGGTGTCTCACCACCTGGAAGTCCTGCTTCTTTCTCACAGACCACCATGTTCATGCAAGTAGTTGTTGACATACTGTCTTACCTCTCCCCCAGGTCAGGAGAATGGATGTCACCGCTTCTCTGCTTGATTGCCAAGAGGTGGTTGGCTGTTATTGTTCCTTCTTATCACTGAGCTCTTCTTCTCCTGCCCAAACCTGTTGGCTCTTGTAGGCTATTCTGGATTTGACAAAAAACAAGCAGGAAGCAATCCCTCCCTCAGACCAGGTAGCAGAGTCATGGTACTGCTAAACTATCTTCTCACAAAGCTTTGGGATTAAAAAAATACTAGTTAGTCATTTTAACATGACTATAGGGAGAGCTGGATGAGAGACAGCATTTTCCAAAGTGACTTGTGTACTTAGACTTTCCCAAGTTTGGGAAATATCAACAGCTCCATTTTCAGAAAGCCATGGGAACTCATACTTTGGGGAGAAAAATGTAAGGATGTGTCTGAATGTCAGAGGCCATCTCAAAACTGAGCACTCGAATGTAGAGTTTTGTGCAAGTCCAAGCAATATGAGCAATAAGCAGTAAGTTGGGAAGTTTCAGATGGTGGAGTTATGCTCCAGGAGGGAGCAGCTGGCACTCCCCACAGCACTCCAGCTGCTTTGCTGACATGGTCGGGTGCGTGATGTATGTGCACTGTTACTAATCAGTGGCAGGGTTTCAGCTTTGAAATGCTCATCAAACAGTTTAAAACCTCAATGGAGCAGCATAATGCAATGAATTTTGAAGGTACTCTATTCCCATTCAAAATGACGGCTGGGCCACGTTTACAGTGAAATTCTATTTGTCTTTATAGCACATGCTTTCCAGATACTGAGAAATCATAAATTCTGTGTCGGATGCTAACTCTCAAGATGGGTAATTTGGCTGCAAGCTAGCATCAGGCATGGGGATACATTAGAGCCTACAGAAGAGCTCAGCACAGTACCTATAAAGGCAGGTCAGGCTTTGAACGTTCATGCTCTTTCTCCCTTGCTGCATTTCTGCTCCATCCACACCACAGCCCTCTCACCCTGTGCACAGCCAAACACCATTCGGCTGCCAGAAGTGCCACACACAAAAAGAACACTTATATAGCAGTGATTTATGCCCAGTATTCCCAGCTGTGGAGATCACACAAAGGTACTGACAATGTAGTATCAGATAAACAGGATGCCAAGGAGTATTTCAGCAATGGTAACACAAACCATGGCAAAAGAGAGGACACACACAGAAACACAACCCCTTGCTGGGAAACCACAGAACACGAAGAAAATAGGTTAGATGTGTCCAGTGCAGGGAAGAACATCTTAGTGGTATCTTGGCTTGGTTCCATTGGCAGCCACCTGGTGATTTGACCACATCATTCTTACTCTTCATCCCACGAGGTCCCCATGCTCAGGTACCACATTTTAACACCTCCAATGTTCTGTTGGCCTCTCTGTGCCTATTCCCTCTTGCCAGGCTTCAGGCTGAGCATACATCTCCTCACTCTAAGGACAGTCCTGATGTCACAGAGTCCACTCACCCCCTTTTGTACAGCTTTTTTAAGCTTGTCCTCAAGTTTACCCCTGTGCCCAAACTGAGGGTCTCTCTGGAAGATTGTTTTGGTCATAAAGAGACAGGAATTGCCTATGAATTTTCTTTGATATTCCTTTTCTGCTAATCCCTGCCTTCTGCTCTGTGGTCTGATTCTGCTTTGGGCTCCTTCAGATCATTCTAGAGTCCCTGAGTCAGTTAAGACTCTGCTTCCCACCAAACCTTCGCCTGCTACCTCCACAAGTTCTTCTCCCACCTCACCTTTCCTCCTCTGCTACATCTTACTAGCACACATGGCCACAGTTTATCATCAACACTGCTCATCTAAGAGGATTTCTGTTTTGGAAGGGAATAAGAAAGAAAAAAAAAAAAAACGCCAACTAGAACTGCAGAGGCAAGATAGGCCTAGACAATGAGAAAAAGTGAAAAAAATAACAGGAAAGTACAAATACTTTTTTGACGATAAATGTACATGGAAAGGAAAACAAGTAAACTGAGCATTTGGCCCTTGAGAAGGCAGCTGCTGTGTTTGAGGCTGTGTTACTTGTTGCAGAGGCTTCTCTGTAAGAGTTCCCACATATAAATTCTCACAGCCTAATTTCCAGCAGTGCTTATCACCTCTCCTTGGCTTAACAGCTTCAGGGGGAGCTCAGCCATACTCAGTAAGTGTCTGACCTTCAGAGTGGCTTTCCATTTGTTTTTTTGTAGACTGTAATGTGAATCCACAGCCTTTTGAAAGCTCAGAGGGCTAAGATTCACAGTTAGACAGGTGCAATTAGCCCCATCTGTACCTGTAATTCATTTACAAGTTTGGAGACATGAACTTGTGTGATTTCTAGTACAAAACTGAGTTGGGACAGGGGTAGATTCTTTCATTCATAAAATCATTGTCAGGAAATAGAGCTTGCTTGTAACATAAAGGAATCAACCATCTTGAATGATGGGACAGGGAAATCAAACACTACTGTGCAGTCAAATCTACCCAGGAAGCAGCTAGGACAGTCCTTACATGCATTGCCATACCTTCCCTAAACATATACATGCACAAAAGTACACGGCTAATTTTAAAAAATAATGCAAATGATGCTTTTATTTTACAGTAACATCCTCTGCAATGGCCAGGTTCTGCTGTATTCTGCTTACACAACCCAGGATCAATCTTAGTCTATTTCTGACCTCTCTGTCTGCTTGTAGCCAGCATCAAACTCCTTACCCTTAAACCGCAACAGTACTGTAAGCTGGGCAAAAGGGAAACTGAATTAATAGCAAACTCATGCTTTGTAAATTTGGATTGAATTCAGCAAGTATTTTAATCAAAGAGGGAGAAACACTGAAAAAGCCTACCGGTCTTCTATTATATTTTCAGGATTCATTACTGATACTACTTTTCATATAACTTTTTTTTGGCTTTTTCAAAGGAAAAAATAAAAGGCTTAGATACATTGAAAATAAAATCAGCTATTCATTTCAAGCTGAATAAAACATCTGGGTTGGAGTGATGTTGAATTTTTTCTTTCACAGGAGAGACAAAGTACCTGCATTTCCCTCAAAACTCATTTTCTTATTGCTCTCCTCATGAGAGGTGATAGCATTCATTGCATTTCAAGGAACATCATGCCCATGCTGATACGTTCTGGTTTTGAGGCCAGGAACCCAAATCTTGGTATATATTTATAAGTGGATGCACAAAAGCCTGTATGTGGATGACAGAAAATGACAGCTACCCCTTGCCCTGCTGCCTGTAAGAACTGAAAGGGAGATGAAGGTTCATGTACAGCTTAGATCTACTAATATATCTGGTGCAATTTCTTCTTTGAATCAAGTCTTTTCACCAGATACCTTCATTATCCTGCAAATAATGGATCCTATCACATTGTCTTACTGGTATTAAAATCAATGGATTGTGTTTCCATTATGAAAAAAAAACAAAAAACTTTCCCAGAACCTATTACAGCTGCTATAGGAAGATTTGTATCCTCCTGCATCAAAGCACTCAAAGTATTATTTACATTGTTATGATTTAGCTTATCTTGGATACAGGTGCCCACACTTTCTAAGATGGCAGAATGATTGGAATGTTATCAAGATGAATGGGATGATATTAGTCACTCCTGTGATACACAGTACTTTCAAAAGAATAGTGCATAAAAAGAACAATCAATCCCATTTTTTTTGTAAATGTAGAAAGATACACGGGAATGGAGATAGAGAAGTTCTGCCGTATAGAATGGGTGTGCATATGTGGGATGAAAAGCATGCAGACATCTCACATGACCGTTGTAACACCACACAGTTCATTGCTGGATAGCCCTGAGAGTGGGAGAGGTTCACCCAACTTCCTAGCACTTATTCATATCAATTTTAGTGTTAAAAGGGACTAGAATGGTCAGTGGTTTCTCCACCTTGCACATGACAGAATTTCACCCAGTAAGTCCTTCACCAGACACATAACTTCTGAGTGAAGCTGATCTTATTCTTAGAAAAGGCATCCAGTTTAAAGCCTTCACATGACAATTAATCCAGCACAATCCAAGGTAAATTGTTCAAATTATTAATTCCCCTTGCAGCAAAAATGTACACCTATTTCTAGGCATAATACATCTATTCCTTCTTCAATGGTTTCCCAGTAAACATAGGAGATGTTTCTACTGGTGGAATAGCTTTTTGAGAAAGAAAACTTTCTCAAGGCCACTGGAATTACAGTCTACTCATCAACAGAATGGTAAATGCCTGGTTCCTACTGCATGGTGCCTGCAGAGCTGAATCAGACCTGGCAGGCACTTATCTTCTGAACTTCTTTTTGGCCCTGCGTCACATCTCCCTGGAGAGAGAGATAAGCATGGGTCACTGTACCAGAAAAACCACCTGCCTTGCTTAGGATGGGAGCCCCTGAGCTGTTTAGCACAGTATTCCCACTGCCCACACAGTTCCAGTTTTGCGGGTTGACCAGGAGCAGATTCAAACACTCAGGGGGCTGGGCAATCTTTTAGCCTTGCCCCCATCACAGGACACTAAACACCAACCTGCACAGTGCTAGTGTAAGGGCTACAGTCAACCCTGACCCTCTTCTTGCCAGGATCAAGCAAACAGTGTTCAGAGACAAGACAACAACCTTGCACTACTGGGCATTAAGGATGGATGAAAACTCAAAACTTTTCCATCTTGACAACAGCAGTGATTTACAGCAGCACGAAAGCTCTGTAGAACAACATAAAGCAAGGCTCCAAGGAGCCAAGATTAGTTACCAGACAGTAGAAAATAGGAGTAATCAATTTTGTTCAGCCTGGACTGAAGTTCTGCAACTTTCCTGAGGATCAAAAGAAACACAAAGGTATTTGAACATCATTTTTTTTAGCTATTGAAGAGAAGATGATCCAAAAGCTCACAGGGAAGAAAAAAAAAAAAAACAAACCACTGCTTGGCTTATATTTGGCTCTTCGGGATGTATAAACAAAATTTAAATAAATAGGGATTGAGATAAATGAGGATGTAGTTAAGATTTTTCTGTTTCTCCTAGGGCTACTTTTTGCCACGCTAACTGCCATCAAGTAGAACCTTGTTCCTTAAACAGTTCACTGTTAACAGCAAGATTATTCAGAGAAAAACCACTTTATACAAGAGGCTAGATCAGACTACAAGAAAAGGCAGAATTTGAATAAAAGGCTGCTTTAGGCAATTGGACTTCAGCTGTGCTGAACTAGATCCTTGGTTTCTTGCTGCTCAATGTGTCTTCTTAGTTCATATTGTCTCATTTTATCTTCAGCAGGTGAGACACAAACAATGGGAAGAAGCAGACTAAAGGAAACAATGAGTGATGATGAGGGCTTTGAACAGGAAGGGGTTTGTAGCTGTATTTTTTAAATAAAATTATTTCACAGAAATTTTCAACAAAATTTACCTAGGTTGTAATACCCTGCTAGATTAAAGGCTTAGGCACATTTGCAAAATGGAAATGAATTCTGTGTTTAATCATTGTATTATAATATTCATTAATATTGCAACAGCTTTGAATTATACAATTACACAAATATTTTGCATTCTATGACTTGATTCAGTAATCTCATTTATTTTAGATTTTATTAGCTGTTTGCTTCAAATTCATTCAGTCAGACACTCATTTGGTTTGCAGCAGAATAGGAAGAACGATTTCTTCATCCTAATGGGAAGAACAGAGCCAGCTCTCATATCTCAGTGCTGCTCTGGAGACTTAAGTCCCTTCTCCCTGGAGCATTGTTCCTCTCACACAAGGAGGTAAATTAATCTTCTACCTTTCCCTGATTTTCTTAAAGCAGAGGAAATGTACTGGGTAAATAACCCATGTTTTCTGCTTGTGGAAGTCTTTCTGGCTCCTCAAGGGCCTTACTGCTCCTTCCTTCATTGCTGCATCTATTGCTGTAACACAGCTGACAACTCCTCTCCTCTCCACTGGGCATCTACTGATGCTACTTCTACTGATTTCCCCTTCTTTCCTCCCATACTACAGCACAGATTAGAAGAAGGGGGATTGATGCAGGTATCTGCTGCTGAGGCTACTGAGAACTGCAAAAGAGCACGTAACTAACTGCTTAAACTGTTTATATGCAGAGTGAAAAAGAAGGATACCTCAAAGTTAGAGATTTGTTCAGTCTAAACCTTGGAGGACTTTTGACTGACTGTGCAAAAGTTATATATCCTTTCCTCAGCCAATACACAGGGTTTAACCAATTTAGCTTATTATTTTATGTTAACAGAACAAGTGAACAAAAAAGGCCAAAACGAAAGTCCACACAAGAAGACCTCTACAAACACAAATATTGTTCCTGCTCCCCAGGAGTACCTGATCTAGGAAGCAATTTATTTTAGCAGTAAATCGTGGGTTAAATATACAATATTGAAGTGTGTCTGTAAATGCAATGGTTCAGATCCCTGGTCCACTGCTGAGGGACCTCCAATTTAGAGATGTCTTGAGAGTTTGGAGCCAAAGATCACTATAATCCTTCTACGGTCTAAACTGAATCTGTAAACAGCTAAAGGCATAGCCTGAAGAAAATATCTCTCAAGCAGGTCAGCCTACACCAGACATGCACACGCATAAGCACACACATACACACACACATCTTCTGTTCCAAAGCTTCAAAGTATTTTACTAGCTGGAAGTAGGATTAAAGAAGAATTTAAGTCCCCCAAAGCCTTTCCCTGAAAGTGAACATGTGATAACAGTTTGAGTTGAATCATCAAAAGCAGTGAAAGTTGAGACTGAGAACAGAATGAGTACTGCAGATTCACATGAGTAATGATTCACACTATTAATTCTTTTTAGGGGTTAAAAAAAGAGGATAAAGCAGGATTACTGCAGCCAGCCCTAGGCTTGAGGGACTTTGAAGGCCCACAGAGAAAGAGACACATTTCCAAGGTACAGGGCTTCCTTCCATCTGGAAAGGCAGAAGAAGGAAAATGAGAAACAAGAACAGGTATGATGTTCTAGTGCATTGAAAACGGGAAATCTTCTTTCCATGTTCATTATGGAAGAATAAACCTGGAGTCACAATATGATATAACCACAAAAAATTACTAAGATCTGCAATCCAGTGCTTCAAGGGCTGAAAAAAATAAAACAGCTCTTCCAATGCCATGTTGGCAAAAGGGGGTAAGGCATATAAAATAACTGAGAAATACCAAGTATCCACTTCTGAAACAAATCCTTATTTCTAAAATAAAGATACCATTTTAAAAATATCACACACACATTTCAAAAAATCAACTTGTTAAACCACTCACAAAGGCAGGATCCCCAAACAAGCATTTCCACTTACTGCATGGAAGATTTTAAAGCCTATGTTTACAACACATCTCTCAAAGGGCACTCAGAAAGAATCATGTAAATTAAAGATATTAATTTATAACAGATTAGTTAAAACCACATCTAGTTCACCTTAATAAAAATGGGCTTAATGAGTTTTCTTAACTCTATTTGGAAATAGCTTGAAAAACTGAAGTCAGAATACTTTTCAAAAGAGTCTGTATAGGAGTTTATCCAAAAGTTCAAGCCCCTATAGGTATTTCTAATTCATAATAATGATATATTTCCCTGAAACAGTTAGGATATATACCTCAGCCTTCCCCACACAAAGTAGATAGGGTGGATGTTAACTAGAGTGTAAAACTCCTTGCCACCAACTGCTCTGTCCTGTGTAATGGAGACTGTATGGTGTGAGGGTTGACCCTGCTCCAAACGCTGCTGGCACCAGCCACCCGCTGTGCTAAACTGCTAGAAAACTGCCGTGTTCACTATCGGCTCAGCTTTCCGGTCTGCTGGAAATACCTGGGTCACCTACCTATTGCAAACCAATTTCAGGAAGCTGCTGAGTAACGGGTCATCCAAACTGAGTTGTCTAGGGCACTTGCAACAGCAGCTCTGCTGCTCACCTCCATCAGCTTGTCCCATCACAGAAACAGCACCTTTCACAAAAACTATGGACAAATGAATTAAATTTAATCCACCTCCTAAGGGAAATTAAAATCTCAAGGAAGGCTTGGGAAGACAGCAGTGCCTGTCAATGATGTCTCAATTGTTATTAATGGAAGGCTATACCGCTGTGGAACTTTTCTTCTCCCTTTTTTCCCTGTTAAGGTGGTATTCAAGCCTGCTCACAGCACAGATTGTGGTGCTACAAAGATGTAGTTCAGAGAGTAGCAAAGGGTTCAACAATTTCCTCACTGCTGAGGGAATTTAAGCTGCCTTTGGAGGCAGCTTTAGGCTTCCCGCAGGAAGATGGCTTACTCTACCAGGCTGGCAGTCTGTAACAGCCTCTCAGGTTCACAGTGAGGCACTGACAGGAAGAAAAAAGCTACCAACTCCAGTTTTTCCCTGCTGCCGCCAATCTTTTCTGATGGCCTCCAAACTGAGGTCAGTACAGCCGGGATGCTGGGCACCGCTGCTATTTAAAATCCCCGCTCACCCTGGGAGGTGGTCCACTTCTCCCTGGCTCTCAGAACTGCAGGACAGATCAGGTGTGCTGCTGCACGTGTCAAACCCCGTGAGCAAGTCCTTTCCCTTCGAATGAAAATAAATTACAAATGTATAAGTGCACAGCATTTATCTGAAACACAGACAAACACAAACAATTGCTACAGACATGAGAATTAGTGATGTTTTGCACCACCTGTTCTCACTTAGTACCATTAAAGAATGGTTATTATTGCCTTTGTGGGCCAGTTTTAAATGGTTCAGTTCTATTGGTTTTACATATGGAACATTGCATTTTGAATTATAAAATACACCAAGATCAGTAAGTTCAAGTTTCATTTTTTTACTGGAGTCACTTTAAGGCAGGGAATATGTTCATATAATGTGTGAGGTCCTCAGTCACTGCTTCAAGGCAGTGAAAAAGACCCTGGTGCATCTATGGCTTGACGACAGCATCTCTGACAGTGATGCAGGCCTTAAGATGGGTCTTTTTATGCACAAGAAGTGGTGGTCGTGGCTGAAAGTATCAACAAAGCTGCAAAGTTGTGGATGTATTTGAGCCAGCAAATTTCGTATCATTGCCTTTCCACATCTACAGGGTATTTCTTCTGTCAAAGCTCCTTTCCTGGTCTGGTTGCCATAGTACCTGAGCACCTCCAAAAGCAGTTATCCTCCCGGCCCTTGGCAAGCGAGAAGTGCTATTGCCTGCACTTTACACCTCAGAAACAGGGTGTGCAGAGGCTAAATGACTTTTTCAAAGTCATACAGGACAAGTTTGAGTTCCAGATTGCTAACATCAGCTTGGACATTCCCTCCTTCATGTTAGCTGCTCTTTATATAGCATCATCCAGCCATTCTTAGCTAAGTGAGTCTTTATAAAGACAGAGAGCAAGGCATGCATGAAAAGAAAATGACTGTGCAATAGAGGTAGGGGGTTGACACTAACAGATATTTGAACTACAAAACCAAATTAAAATTAAAGCTCCCTTATTAAATTTCTAATTGTTGTGTGATGCTGTGCAATAATTTTTAAACCACCAGCACCTTCCTTTTAAGGGGGACAAGTGGAGGAAAAAATGGGCTGAATCCAAGTCTTTGTTTGGCTTTATTATGTGCAATTCCTTTTTAGCATTCTGAGCATTTAACCTTGAAAAATAGTGTTGTTTTGCTGCTGTTTTTCTGATTGTTAGTCTCAAGGCATCTCAGTGGCATCTTTATAAATCTGCTCTAGTTGGTAAATATTTCTTGTGGCCCAGTGCTGAAGACTGAAAAACCCAGATCACCTTTAGCTGTCAGGCAATTAATGTAATCCAAAGAAAATGAAAGGTATGTGCAACTGGGACTGCTTTTAATAACAGAGGGTTCCTGACTCATGCTTCTAAGGGGAACAAGGAAAAAAATCAATAAAATAAAACATAGAGAAGGAGCTGGAAAAGATCTTGAGACTCTGAATGCCATTTCATTACAGATTGTGACAACTAAAATTTGGAGAGAAAACATGATAAATGTATTTATATACCTGTTTCAAATGACAACCATAGTATAGTTACATGGGGCTGCATCATCTCACATCATCAGTTTCTAATTTTTCCTCTTTCAGGTTGCTCCTGTGTTTTAAGTAAAGTTAAATACAGGAAAGAGGTATTTGTGTATAGAGCTGCAACACCAGTATTGACGGTTGTGTTCTCAGCCAAATACAAGGGGACAGAGGGAGCTAAGCTGGTGAGATACAAAGGTAGTAAGGCACAGGATCAATAAACTGTGTGTATGATCCATGATTTGAAACAAATTCCAGGCTCTTTGTGGGCATGGGGATGCTACTGCATACAGAGCACGGGAGCAGGGATTATAGCATTCACCCAAGTGGTGTTGCTATCAGCTGCAGCCACCACCCAGCAGGTACCACTGAAGGCCATGGGAGAATTCAAGCCTTCAGCACTTTGAAAGTCAGACCAAAGTGTGCAGCAGGGATTTGGGAACTTAGCTGCAGGTGCCATCTACTTAATAACCTTTTTATTCAGTCATTAAGCATTCCCAGTGCCACAAATGATGTCCAAAAGGAGTGAGCTCAAAAGCCTGTTTGGTGTGGAGTAGTTCAACACACTAGCAGTCTGGAGGGGAGCGAAGCAATGGGACAAGCTTTGTCCACTTCACTAAGGTCCTCTAGCCCAGCTGGGGATATTACTGCTCTAGCAAAAGAAGGACAAAACCTGGGAGGACACGAAGGCAAATCTTCCATCCTGAACAGTCCCTCTGAACAGACCTGGGAGAGCATCAGTGCCCATGTTAACAGGACACAGCACCCCTTCTGTGGATTCTCCATTCACCTTCACACTCCAGAGCCTGGAAAGTGTTTCTCTACCCAGTTCTGTCCTGACCCTTATTTAAATGGACCTCTGTGCCATCAGCAATGTTACTATGTGCATTTCTGCAAGCCCAGAGCCGCAGCATTCCCATTTGTATCTCCTGACTCGTTCAGCTTGTGTCTAATCTTTCTTCCTCTCGAGTTAAAAAGAGCTCTGTCTGTATTAAGATGGCAGGATCAGGCCCTTTTATGATACTGCCAATGTAGAGTAATTAAAGCAAACTAAATGAATAATTCCAGCAGATGAAAATTAACCTAGCCACAAAGGCAGATAAAAGCATGTCCTGTTGTTTGAAGTGTCTGTGGAGCTGCACCTTTAAACACCATGGCAACCAATGCCATTACTGAGTTCTTTTTTAGATCTCATTTAAAATGCAGGAAAATTGAGGCTTAATTCACTCCGGGTTAGGTTTTGGGTGTTGGTTGTTTTTTTTTTTAATATGAAAAAATTTTGACTTGGTTATGGCCTTGCTTTTAACAACTAAATCCCGTTTCCTGCAACAGCTTTTCTCATCCTTCCTCATGCAGCTCTTCCTTCTCTAGCTCCCTGCAGGTTGACCATTTAACCAGCACCAAACATTCCTCTCTGAGAACCACTTATCGATCTGTTTTCTACTCTTTAACATACCCTTTCCCAGCTCCGAGGCTGTATCTCCATCCAGGGCTAAAAGCAGTGGCTTAGTACATTTTCTTCTTGGCACCTGATTCCCCCAACAGTACACAAATGCTACATGTGTTTCAACAACAAAACAATCATTCGTTAATCCTGTTTACTAACTTGGAGCCAAGTATTCCCGTGGCTATAAAATAGCTGCGCTATATCCCCTTTCATGTGCTGCAGGTGCGAGGAAGTGGCTTCTTTGGCATGATATCACTCAGCTTATTTGTTGGTTTGTTCTGTCTGGTTTGTATGTACAAGCCATGGTCAGACATTTCCTTCCAAACACCAGTGCAGGCATCAGCAAATATACAGAAAACTTAATTTTTCTTCCAGACTGATCTAGCTTTAAGCACAGTAAGGCTGAAAATGGTATAGGAATTACTGTGTGGGATCAGCCAGCTGAGCCAAGCATCTAGTGGCCGGTCCCAGGCACCTTGGGAAAAACCAGGTATTAACCAGCTGCCATGGGAATAGGCAAGTAGTTTCTCCACCGTATTCTATTATACACATCTGCACCATGGTTGTGCCGCAATTGTCTACAAGATTTAAAAGATACATAAGAACTGCCAAAACCAATCAACACTCTGGCTTGCACAGGTCCTGCCACAGGACACCAGATGACTTCACATCCATCAGAGAGGCTGCAGCAGGGAGACAGGAGATACTTTTCTCATTCCAGAGGAGTTTCATCAAAGCCACTAATAAGGTTTATTTACAACCTGCAGGATGACATAGTGGTTTCCTTCCAAAATTTGCTAGCATCAGCCTTCAGGATGTTTTTGCTAGTTCAGTTACAAGTCCAATCTTGCTCTATCTTGGGTGCAGCAATGCTCCTCCAGGACTGAACTCCACTGCTTCCATTCTGCTTGCTGTCATTATCTAACTGTTCATGTCTTGTTGGAAGGGCCAGAAATCCACCATAACACTAAAGCATACAGAAGGTAATTTATACCAGAGTAAAACATACAGGCCCCTTAGGTCCAGCTACAAGCTGCAACGGCAGCTCCATACTTTTGAGTCAAACTGTTCATTAAATAAAATACTTCTTCAATAAATTTAGCCCTTCTTCAGCTCATTAACTGGCCTTCCAAACAAACATATTAATTTTTACAAGTTTGTTCATTACTCACAGCTGCTTAACATATTCAAGAGTGCAGACTGCTCACAAGGTGGCCATAAAGAAAACTTGAACTGTTGGTGGCTGTTTGGTGCTTTGTGTTTAGCCCTGTCTGCCAGCGGCTATTGGGTATTGATTCTCTCAGCTGAATTAGACATTTCTGATTATTCCTAAAATAAGTTTTCATTGTTCCTTATACATGTTCTGTTTCATCAGATACACGGAAAGACTTTGCCCTTTCTTGAAAAATTACTTAAGTTCAGCTTCAGCCATACAAGTGTCCATGAACAGTAAAACGTAGAGGGAACAAGCCCCTCGGTGCCTCTGGTATCATTTTACTGTCCTGCTACAATGTTAGAATCTATAAAAGTTCTTGACTGTTACATAAAATCCTCAGGATAGCAATTTTACCATGTAAAACACTAGGTAAATAGCAGGTGCAATTAATGGTGTTGAGCACATTAAATTGTTGTGCTGGTTCAGCCATCATTATTTTATGCTGCCATAAGTTACCTGATCACACAGGCCAACGCTGAATTCAGCAACATCCCCTCACAAGTCTTCTTTCAGACAGTCCTTCCATAGGTTCCTGTGGTGCCAGCTCCTCTGCTGCCCACTGTGGTGCCAGCATCATCTGCTGGACACGACAGACAGAGATGGCTCCTCAGGGGCCCTTCACATGGAAGGACACCACCCAGAGAGCTCAGCAAGATGCAGCCAGCTCCAACAGGAGCCACACCCAACAGGAAGCTCCTCTGACTTATTGGCTCCTGGTTGATGTAGTCCTGGCCTTGCCCACCACCTCAAACATGACCACCTGGGTGAGGGCAGAGACACAAAGACACAGGTGGGACAGGTTCTGCCTCTGGAACATGAAGCCAATAAGAAAAACAAAACATTCTGCTAGGGTGTGACTCATTCCCAGGTCAACTCCGACTTGGGGCCCACAACTTCATAAATCCATAATTTTACCCAGTTTTACTCTGAACCATACTTCCACTGAACTGCTTATTGCAAATGGGCCAGCACGAGAACCTCCAACAAACAGATTGTTTAGAGGACTTTGACTAAATAATTTCTATGACTTTTTTCATTAAATTTGGCCTCACTAGCAAAGAAGTTACAGCAAAGCCTATACAGATCTATTTTGTCCTCAAGAGAGTTTAAAAACTGCTGCATATTCCATGAATTGCACATTTTTGCTCACTTAATGTAAAAGTAATAACATTTTCCACTCCATTCTGCACACTTTGAGTTAAAGCAGCAATGGCCAACTCAGAGCTTTCATCTCAAAAGACTAATGTCACTCTTTTCCACCCTAGACACAGCAACAGGAATTTTCAGGAATGCAGTTTATACTTGCTGGGTTGCCTATACTACTGCCTACTAACAGAATATATCATTCTTATAGAAGTGGGAGTGTTGACACAGGTATCAAATCTAAGATGATGTCTAGACAGACATTTTCCCACCACTGCAAATGTTGTTTGTTTTTCAGTAATTAAAACACTGGTGTTATGCATACTTGATCAGCCAGGATCTAAATATTGAAAAGAAAATTAAATTAACAGTGTTTAAGTATTTCTCTTGTCTCTCTTCAGGAAATCTGTTTATAAAGCATGACTGGATTAAAAGCCCGATACCTAATGCAGCCCCACAAATGGTACAGCAAATTATAAAATCAAGAAAGAGTGTTGAGTGAGAACTAGGGATATCCTTTGAAAGGTTCATTTCTGGAGATTTATTACCAGTTATTCAACAGGATATTGGATTGGTATGAGCTATGTTAAATATAAGGACAGGGAAAACAACTTTATCTTTGCTGTTGCAACAGACACGGCCAGTCTTAGTAGAGTTATCTCAAAGCCATCTGCTTGCTGATGGCATTGGTGACATGGAGCTGAACTAACATTTTCAGTTGTCATAATTGTCATACACAGTGCCAGTAACTTTCTTTTCAGCAACAGCTTGTTTACCAGATGAGCTATTACACTCATCTACCAGCAGCATTTTAAATTTGTTGTTAGCACTTTTTTTTTTAATGTCACTTGACTGAGTGACCTAAAATATGTTAGCAACTACAAAATGTACACACAGATGTATTATTAGAAAAGGTTCAGAAAACTGAGGAAAATGAAATATTGTACTATAAGCCAAAATGTAATCTTCACAGACACCATCTTATTAAAGTATGAGAAGCAGCTTTTTTAGTACTATTCCTTCTATTGATATATGGAGGAGTGCCTAGGATATCATATTAGCTCTCAGATTTACCCACTTTGTTGTTTTTATGCCAGAAGCAACAGTCCTTCTTGAACAGCCAAACAATATATACTGCATTTACATCTGTCGTATTGTGTGCACTTATAAAGTGTTGGCCAGGTTTAGTCCTGGAATAAATATGGCATTACAATTGCAAATCACCAAACCTGCCTCCTCCAGAAAATAATTTGTCCTTGCTGACCTCTGTATACAGCTGGTCAAAAATTAAGATGTCCAATAAATAGATATTTGTTATCATTCCAAAATGAATGAAAGAAAGGAATATGACTTAGAAGGAAAAATTGCAAGATTTCACTTAAAAAAATACTGACATATCAGATTGGAAAATGCTCATGGCTTGTGCTGATACAGCTGCATACCTCCTGCTCTCAGTCTTCTCTTCATCCTGGCCTCTGCATCTCCCAGATGCATCACTGACATAGAAATCCCCCAGTTCCATGAGAAGAGGAATGTCCCAGTACCAGGAGAGCTGTACCCAAACTGGAAACCTAGTCAATGAAAGAGAAGAGACACACCTATCACTAAACATACGCCAACTCTGGCAGCTTGTGTTAATATTGAAATGAACCATGATATTGCTCAGGTTTTTTTCTGAAGAGAAAATAACTTGGACAAAAATCAGAATTCTCTACTGAAAATATTTTGATTTTGTGGAAATGGGAGCAAGAGATTAGCAATTTTTGTTTGGGGATTTTGCATTTGAAATTTACAGCAAACTTGCACCAAATGAATTTCCATTACAAAGGCAGCACAAGTGGACAAACAAAAGCCACAAAATACAGTAACACATCCTTCAGTGAGCTAGGTCAGTGTAACTTACAATGTAACCCACACACTATCTTTCACAGGTTAAAAAATCAGTCTCAATGGTAAATCTGCTTCATTACAGCTTGCTGACAACTCTGTTATGATGTACATACGTTTCTGTAGCACAAACTCAAAGGCATTTCTGATGTGTCAACCTTTTTCCATGCACTACATCAACATGCAAGACAATCATTCAGAATTGCTTTTGCTATCACAAACGCAAATCAGATGAAGTTTCATTAAAAAGAGATTTCTACAATAAATAATTGACACCTGCAAAACAGAAAATATTTCATCCTTTGTATGTAGACCTAAGTGATGTAGCCGCCCTTAATGAACTCCACAACTGCACTTAACCTAAGTAGAAAAGTTCCCATAACCAATTAAGACTCTTACTCCCATAGTAACAGAACATATATCAAGTGAGGTAAGACAGTGCTGAGATTTTACAGGGACACAGTGGGATGCATAAAAGGTTCTCCACTCTTCCCCAGTCCGTGCTAATATCTACCTCCACAGTAATTTCTTACTCTCTTTCAATACTTTGCAAAACAACTGGGGTTTGTGGAATTTCCAAGACAAATTGCAAGAAGTCTTGGACACACTGTTAAATCAGCATCTGGCCTTGCTGGTGTCATTATTTCTTCAGAAGGCAGCACATCTCTCAATAAAACACCTTGTTGCCAAGACACCTCACCCAGGATGTTCTTTCTAGGATGCTGGTGATACAATGACATGGGAACATCACCTAATGACATCAGTAATGATAGAAAAGAAATTATTTACTAACCACCTTTTGGACATCTAACCAAACAAGCTTGGCTGCCAGAAATAGTGCATTAGACAGCTACCAGCCTCTGCATTCACACAGTCAAATCATGTGAGAAGGTAGAGGGCGGCTTATGGATATAATCAGGATACAAGTCACCAATATCTTCCAGGCTGGGCAGAGAAGGGACCAGCTCATGTGGGAAAGGGAAGCCTCTGCAGACAAACTAGCTACTGTGCAGAGAAGGATGAGGAGCTGAGACATCCTCCTCATCTCCAGAAAGGAATCACACTTCACTTCCAGAAAGAGGTCTGATTCTGCCCAGTTCTTCAGCCTTTAGCACCAGGTGGTCCAACATGTTGGTACATAATGGCATGTGAGATAATCTACCTGCCCGTTTCCCCATGTGTCTTTTCTTTTCATTTCCTTTTAAACCATGCCCTTCACTTCCTGCTGCACCGCCCTCATAAACAGCCCTGAGGAAAAGGTCCCTTCGCAGTGGGGTTTTCTGCCCTGACAGCTCACTGTAAAGTTCCTCATCAGCCTGGCTCCATCACGTCTGTGCCACTTCACATCATAGCTTAAACAATAAGAATAAATCAAGTAAATGAAAATATGCATCCTGAAGGCCTAATGCAAGTGATTTAATCCATTTTAAGAGCCACCAGCACTGATTTACCTTAGAACCTTGCTTCTGCCTTGAGGGTGCATCTGAAGTACCCTGTGACTAATGCCCCTATTTTTAGTTTTGTAGCAGAAGCCAAGGAGAAATTAAAGAAATAAAACAGAAAAAAATAATGAGAGCTCATTTCATCTTATAATGGTATTTTCTCAGGTGACTAAACATTCATTTGACTTTCGGTAGAGTTGAATTTGTTCTCCATTAGGGCAAAAACCGTTTGGAAGCCAGCTTGACCTCTGAAGTGTAGAACTTTCCTTATCTTTATTGTCGGCCTCAGTTATTTATCAGGTCAGTGTGTATGCTCAGATTCCAAGAAAACCAAGCAAAGGAATGAAATTAACACTGCAGACAAACACAATTGGAGAAGCTGCCTATTGACTCAGATGAGCAATTTATTTCAGACTGTCACTAGCCTCAATACAAGACGAGATGCCTGTCAAGAGTCCAGTATGTCATCCAAAGATTCATTTCACTGTATGACAGGAATAAGAAAAAGCATTGTCTAGTCTGGAAGAATTTATAATAGGTTTTAACCTGTACCCACTCCCTTTTGCATGACCCTACAGCATACAGCTTCCACAGAAGTCTTAAAAAACCCGCAAACCTAACAGATGTTAGGATTCATATTTTTATGAACTAAGATTGCTGTGGAAAACATGTTTATTAATAAATATCATGTAGAAGAAACAAATGTTCTTCTTGAAAGGCAAAGTCAACTCATTCTCTGAAGGTGGATGGCTTATTCTTTCTTTTTGCTTGAGAGAGAGAAAACAAACAAAAAAAGCCGGATAAATTTCAGATTCTCTGTGAAAGAATGACAGATGTTTTTTTATTTAGGTCAAAATATTTCTTTATCTCCCTGGCACATCTATATATGCATGTTGGGTATTGGCTGCATTACAGTTTAAACATGACACAACTCCTCTCTTAGCATTTCTCATGTTATCTTTGTCACGGTCCCACGGCAACGTACCAGTAACTTTGAACACATCCACAGGGGATAAGAGATTCTGCTAACTAGAGCATTGCTAACTTATTTAGCAAAAAGTCATCCAGGACAAAGACCTTGCTTGAGTCTGTTTTGCTGAGAGTTTGTGTTATAAAGAGAGAGACTAAAGTGGGTTGGAAAGTTATTAGCAATCCTTCCTCCATCCCTAAGGATGCCAGATTCAACAAGGGTAAGAAGCTCTATGATACAAGGAAAAATGGCTTCCAGCTGCACAAAAAAAAAAAAAAAAAAAAAAGCACAGCACAACTCTGACGCTGTCAGTGGGAAGTGCTCCATTTAGCAAATTCAATTCTTAGAAATGCAAAGTGTAAACTATAATGCTCCCTGTTGAACAAACAGTACAATTGGCTAAGTTCAGCCAGCCTATATGAAAGGTGACATTTTGCCCAGGAATATTTCTTAGAAAAATGAAGGATTTTTGATGGTCATTTTTTCACAGATCACAATGGGAATTCTGCACTAGTGAAAGGTGCCAAAAGCAGCTGCAAATAGTCAAATCCAATTTATTCCTCAGCATGAACAGCGAGCAGCAATGCAAGCCTCTGCAAACATGCCTTGAAAATGTCCTTGAAAGGGCTCTTTCTAGAGGTGATCGGGGAGTTGTGAGTCCCAGCTCCATGAATGTCTGTCTCTCAGAGAGGTTTGTCAACATGGGTGCCAAATACAGTCTCTGCAGGGCACAGACACACTCACGGGGAACAGGGCAACATTACAGCAGATAATAAAGAGGAATAAAGAAAAGGTGTTTTTCATGCACTATCCAAATGTGCATGAGAAGGTCTCATGCAAACCAGGTGCTGCTGCTGGACCGAAGCCCTGAGCTGCCACCTGGGCAGCACATTGGCAAGTTGCTTCTTGCTCCCTGCCACCCTCACTCACCTCAGGGGAAAAAAAAAAAAAAAAAAAAACAAAACAAAACAAAACAAAAAAAAAACAATAAAAAGGCTTTAAGTGTAAAAGGCAGAAAAACAAGCATCTTCATTAATTGAAAATAAACCATGTAAGGAATGATTTCTGGATAGCTGTGCTTCCCTCAGTATACAACTCACCTGCTGGCCCCTCTGATAGCATTCACTGGCTCCTTTATACATAGTGTTTTCCTCATTCTTTTTTAAAAGATACTTTCCTATCAAACTATTAACTCTGTTCTACTGAGAAATTTCCAAATCCCAGATCCTTCTTCTGTTCTAGTACTGCTAGTAGTGAAGAAACAATGACAACTTTTACAACATAGTGTGTCCCTATGCATCAAATATACCCAACTGTGTTGCTGATTCGTAGGGAACACATAGCCTTCTTCAGCCAAGTGCTGCTCATAGGAGCAGAGGTGTTTTGTAATTAATGCTGGAAGGGTAAAGGGGATCATCTTGACTGCCTCACCAAGGGCCAATACATGACAGAGCCTTGTTTGAGTTTCCCAGTTGAAAAGGAGATAAATTAATTTGCTCAAAACACCCTCTTTGGAATGACAGGAATGACCATAATGGTTATTCCAGTATCTTGTCCCCACAAAGCACAGTAATCCACAGAGCAGCAAGTGAGAGGTAGAGGGTAGGATCCTCTGCTCTAAGGGCAGACTCCGAAAGATCAGAAGAGGAACAGAACCACAGCAAATCCTGCAAATAAGACATTCACTTTTTAAATCCCTTTCACAGAGCTGAGGATCCCTCTCATCAGGAATTCCTTTCTATGAAAACACTAATTTCTCATCTTTTTTAAAAAATTTATCTGTGAAGGCAGCTACTCCGCTTTGGGTAGGATTTCCAGCTTTTGATAGCTGCTCCTTCCAGTTGTTTAACAATGTAAATTATAGTCACAGTGCCACGTCTTCATTCCACCAGTCAAAGGATTTTGCCTCCCACAATGAATTAGAAAATGCACATTAGGAAAAAGCTGGCAGACAGATTATTGTGATTATCTTAGCAGCAGGTATTTAAAGCTCATTGTCACTAAAGCTTCTTGCCAATGCCCAAATTCTTTGTCGCAGTCGTAAGGTCTGTGCTGCTGGGATGTTGCCTTGACAGACATCTTCTCCACTGGTGATGCTTCTTTTTTGGACTTTGTAAGCGTGGCTCAGCATGCGCTGAAGCAGTGCCACAGTGACACAGGCTATTCATGGGAAGGAGACGTGACCTGCCATCTGCTCATCCTGTATTTTATGATCGTTAAATTGCACTGTAATAATTTCCTGGCTGTCATCCTGGAAGGAGACTCAGGCAGCATGAGTTCAGTCAGCCAGCAAGGCAGAGGTGAGCAGAGCTTTTGGGCATTAGAGAGGAGAATTATTCAAGCATTAGGTGCTGGAAAGGTGCTTTTGTGTTATACATGGCTAAGATGAGAGAAAAGGAAAATTCTTCTGGCCTCCAGCTTTGTCTTCAATATTTGTTCACTTTGTACCATATTATAATACAAGGTGTTTCTGAAGGAGGACACTCAGTGAACAGAGACTGGTCTGGATCCCACTCAGGAGAAGTACAGTGACAGAGTGAAACTACCTGAAAAGGTTTGAAAAACCAACTTCCCAGCACTCAAATACCTGGAGTTTAAAAGTATGTTTTCTCTGAAATTGCAAGGCATACGAGAAAGTACAAAGTTGTTTAAGGCCAGCTTTGATCACAGGACTATTATCTTGCATTGACTAAGTCTGAGGTTTTGAATAATATGGCTACACCCAAGGCACAGCTCCAGGGAACTCATGACACCCAGAGGCCTCTTGGGTGTGGGAGGTTGGAGCCGGAGGAAGACTGTGACTGCAAAATATGAATCAAAGGTCAAAAAGGCAGTGGGAAGGGGAGGACACAAAGGCCTAATTAGAAACAAGAGGGAGCCTGTTTGTCTCTACACCAGGCTGCAGTAGATGCACGCTGGAGTAGCATGTGCTCCCACAGCCATCCTCCAGGGAGGGTTAGAATTCCAAGGAGGCGAGGAGAAAGAACTGGAGTCAACGACTGAAGTCAGATGGACCAGATTATAATGTTTGCACTTTCTATTATTTTTTCTAATTGAGCAGATTAATAGCAATTATGAAAACTCAAAAGCTAAAGGTCACATTTTTAAAGAGGCAGGAATATAAAAGTAGCTAACTTCCAGGGGAAACCACAGTGCTATAACAGTGCAGACAATGTGAGCACTGGAGCAAAGCCTAAGGAAACCTAAGACGCTGGCAAAAGAGTAAAATTGTTTGGGTTTCCTTTTTATTATTATTATTTCCTCTCCTCTCTGTGAGGGCAAATTGTTAGCTCTTATGGATGAGAAAGTATTTTTGTTTGCTTAACAAGCCAGAGAGTAAGAAGGCTTCACAAGGCACTTGTCCAGCAGTAGATAAGCTCAACTGTCTGCATTGTCCATCAATGACTTGTTTACACGTGGATCTGTCCCTCATTAACTCTTGCACTGGTGTAGTCCAGCCCAGGAGTGCGCGTGCACAGATTTAGTCAGTACTTACCCCCCAGGAGCTTTCAAGTGCTGACAAGATCATAGGGACTACAGAATTGGTGGCCCTTATCTTCTGGCCTCTCTGTTACTCAAGGTTGCTGCCTCACTAAGGATTTTCAGTGAAATTATCTATCAATGTCAATGACAGTTTCCTTGGCCTTTGATTTTGCACAAGGCAGAAGTCAATTATTCAGAGTGTTTTCATGAGTCGAGTTGACAGCACAGCTGGGACTATGACAGAAGAAAAGAACTACCCTTTCTTTAAAGTAAGATTTTGGGGTTGAAGCAGCAAGAGCAGCAAACATCCTGCACTCCGCAGAAACTTTGATGTGATGGTCATTCCCCTGGAGAGCAATCAGCATGGTAACAACAAGTGATAACTTGTCTGCAGAGGTGGGAGTGCCAGCGGGCACTGAGAAAGTCTGGACTTGACAGTAGAGAAAAGATTCTTCCAAGCAGACAATATACCATGTCCTCTCAGCAGTCATCTGCAGCACTGTATTTATCTCACTTCCAAAGGTGTAACCTATGTTCACTCAATTGTAGTATAACTAAAATGAGGAAAATACCATAAGGAAAACTTCTTTTGTATTTATTTTTCTGTCTACATATGTCACAGAGATCCCTAGCAAGAGGAGAATGCAGGCTGGCAGATCATGCCACCCCTGCTTTTCTTATGGTACATACATCATCTTATCAGAAAGAAAAATTATTTCTTAGTGCTATTTGGCCCATAGATTTGATCCATAAATAAGATTCCTGTTTAGTCTATTCAAGAACATCAGATAATGACAAAACTACTCAACATATTCCACCTAAACTACAGCAGCAATGCAAAGGACAAAGTATTTAATCAGAAGGATGTTCAAAAAAATTTAGATTACTAAAATAACGGATTTTTTTCTGGCATCTATTAAAAATTAAATGAAATGCTCTTCAGACCTCAGTACTGGTTCTTTTAACGTTAATTAAAACACCAGTCCAATATCCCACATCCAGTCTGTATTTTTTTCATGCGTTAAGACAAAATGCCATGCCATCACAGTCTGTGGCCAAAGACCGGTGAAAGTTGTTTCCCAGCAGCTCCAACCAAGCTTGTATCGTGTGCCTTATATTCCCACTGTATCACCAAAAAAAGTCTGTCCATTTTGGCTCATTTCTTTTTTTTTTTTTTCTTTTTTTTTATATACATATTCTACGTTCATGTTGGAAACCAGATTTTTGTGTCACTCTGATATATAAGAATCAATAGGAAAATCATTCCAGTGTCACCTCAGGGTAAGTCTGGCAGGAGAAGAGAATCAGGCCCAAACACTTCAATGTTAAAGTCAAGGGCTTTATGCAAAAGTATCTAAAGGTGGAATAGTCTCTGATAGTTCAAGGGAGACCCACTGACAACATCAGCTTCTTCTGTAGAGCTAAGGGAGTTTTAGCACGTCTTTTGCCCATCAGCAACATCGCACATCCTTGGTCAGGAATTCAGGTAAAGCTCCAATACCAATTGACTCCACATTGCAAAAAGTACAGGCAATGTACTGTGAGCAGTATGAGAAGGGGGACTCAGCCACAGAAGCACAGAGTCCTCCCTGCTAAATTAGCAAGTCCTCACACAAGTACATGTGGTCAAGATGCCCATTTGAAGGCTTTTCCTCAGGAGCTCCTTGAGCTTCCTAACACCTGCCCCTTCAACAACACAGCACATTTGGGGGCTGCAGCACCTCACACTAGCACTGTGCTGTGTTTGGAGGGAGCCAGGTTAAAACAAAGTCAGGATTTAAGAGGGAAGAAAGGAAGGTTAAAGCTGTGAGGCTACCAGTGTGTGGTTACAGAGCTGGGACTGGATCACCACAGGTGCCATCTCCCACAGCATTCTCCTACCACAGGTCCCCCAGCCAGCAGTAATGATGGGAAATGCCTGCGTGGGAAACTGCAGCAGCTCCTGCTGAGTGAGACTTTAATTTCAGGCAAATTAAGAGAAACACAGAGTGAGATCTCACAGGTTATTGCAGCTGGGATAACTCTTTACCTTTCCTTGCCAGAAATGTCAACACAAACAGGGTGAGCTATGAACTCAGGAGAGTTGCTGGTATTTGCCAGCTGGCTACATTAAACTTTGTACGAGATGCGATAAAAGACACACCACACTGCCTCCCATCAGCCAGCATCTCTCTTCTGTCAGTCTCATCTCAAGTGAAAATTAATTGTGTTTTTAAAAATGTATTTAATTATTTGTTTCTTCTTTTTTGGGGAATCTGTCCAAATAAATTGAGAGCAATTCTCCCTGTTCCCACCCTCCAGATATAGAAAGAGCAAAAGTGAGTACGAATCCAATATGAGAGGGATTCAGACACTACAATGTAGGAATCACCTGTCTTGTGCCCAATACGCATCTAAGAAGTGAGGTCAAGGGGTGGTAGCCAGTGGCAGATGCAGGTTAGTCTCTCCTGTAAGATGCAGAAGTGGTTCAGAGAGGGTGGTCTACAGCACAGAAATTGAGGCAGCTCCTTTCAATGGTCTCCTAGGACAAACCACCTTCTGCAGACCTGGCATCAGGCCATACCTTAAGTGACCTGTTGTTTTGTCTCATGTCACCATCATCTGAATTCCTACATCCTTGTGAGGGTAGCTGCATGTGCCCCCATCTTAATGGCCCAGTAGCTTGCAATAGAACCTATTGTTTGAATTAATCCGTTATTGCTGCATTTATTAATTCAGACACTTCTGCAGTAAAGGAAATTTACACTGGGATGTAGCATGATTTGTTTGTGCTTCTATTTACAGAACATGCTATGGCACATTGTTGTCTTCCCAATAAATCACACAAACTGCTGCTGAGTCTCATATACTCGCATATATGAAATGCAACACTCTTTTTTATATTCTTTAGCACACAAGAGTATTTCACATTGGCCATGGAGATAGCTCCAAATGTCATTGAAAGTCAGCAGTCAAAAACCTCCAAAGTACTGAATGTCACTGACAATATTACAGTGCACAGACAGATGAACATGGTATCAAGCTCAGTGCCTTGCTCCAGGAGCAGGAAGAAAGGGATTGCTCAGAGAACAGAAGCCTGGTGCAGGATGGTGAGCGTGCAGAAGAGGGATTCCTGGAGCTGCTCCCATGGTAACTATTACATTGCAAACCCTCATTTTACAGCAATGCTAGTTAGTTTTATAGGAATTATCCTTTAGGAAATGAGCCTATCTCGTCAGCAGTGCAGAACGGGCTATTCTTTGTAAGGCCACATCGCAATCTCCAAGTATTAGAGAGCTAGTGCCACACAGAAAGAGTCAGGTTTGCGCCAAAAGGCACGGTGCTGATCTCCACAGCATGCTGCCTTCGTGCTGGTTCCCCCAGCAGCCATGGCTCTCCCTGTCTCTTAGAAATGCCCCAGTGACCTTCTCAGAAATCAAAAGTTTTTGGGGGTGCAGAAAGTGCCTAGCTGGGCACTTCCATTAGTTACCTTGCATTGAGGAAGATGTCTGTGGAGCTAAGACCAACTGTCTTGTTTGACTTGGTGCCTAGACAGAGGTGGCAAAACACCTTCAAGAGGCTAGAACCTTCCAGCAGGAACCCCCATCAAAACACCATTGATGCAATCCCTCAGCCTGACCACTGGACCCTGGCAGGAGAGATCAAGAGGACAAAAGGTCCACGTGCCACTTACAACAAATTTTCCCAGGAGATAAGCCAAGTCCAAACACTAGAACACCTTTCAGAGCTGCACCTGCACTGTTCACCTGCCCCGTAACCTCCTCAGCAGAGTCTAACAGTGCCATCTACTGACTCCTGCTTCAGCAGTTTTCACTCCACCACCCAAGCAGCAAGGGACAATTCTTTAATTTTAATGCTTCACAAGGAAGATGGCAGAGATAGAAGCTGCCACTGAGCCAAAGACAGCCGAGAAGCCAGAAATCTTCTGGGTTTCACTAATTGTTGTTCCTGTTTTGCTCCAGATTTAGCAACCGTTACAAAGACACAACACAAATCAGTCAACAAAGATCAGCCATGGGAACAGGCTGATAGACGCAAATATGCTCATATGCTTTTAAAAGCCATGATAACACGCAATACTCTTAGCTTGTTTTAATTAAGAGAGGCAGAATGAACTAATTGATGATGCCAGTGCAGTTGGTCTGGAGCTGCACTAATCTAGGAGGACAGCCAACATTTTGACAAAGGGAAAATTGTGGCATACGCTACTGCATTGGTTTTAACAGGGAGCAAAGATATCAAGACCAGGGACTAGCAAATCAGCAATAGTCTGAACGCCAAAACTTCCATCTTCATTAGCCAGTGCTCACTCATGTTAACAGCGGATGGTGAGCCAGCACAGGCAGACTTCATCAGGGCCACATGCAACTCTTTGTAACAAGAGGAAGAATGGTGTGAAACGCTCCGGTCAGCTCTTATACCAAGTCAGGCAACAAACCTACCACAGGCAGCAAGCAACAGCATGGAATAAAGCAAAAATTGGCATCTCTGTTTTTGCGTCCTGTGCTGTTTCCAAATACCAAGAGCATAGGAATGCAGCTTGAGACATTTGACAGCTGCCTGCAAGGAGCACAGAGGGGTCGTGGCTGCAGCAGCAACAGAGAGGGCTGCCCGTGTCACCCGCTGAGCCCACCCTTTTTCAGTTGCTGGCACAGTCAGTGACATTTCCTCATTCGTTTTTTCAGCTCCAGTAATATTCACTATCTGGACAGGCTAAGTGCTGATTTGGCAATCAGTGGTCTGTCACACAATCTGTACCAGATGCAAGCTACGTGGCCAGTCTGTCCTGGCTTCCCATCCTTGTGTTCAGCTCCTCGCCTTTGGGCTGCCTCATCCCTCAGACCCCAGTCACACAGCACCTTTCATTTGCTCTTCTCTCCCTCCTCCACTAAAGAGCTGTCCATATATTTTTCCTCCCACTTACGATACTTGGGGTTTTTAAAATTCTCTATTTACAGGGGCTAATTCCACCCTCCTAAAATCCCCTCTCATAGACAGCTACCTCCCCTTTGCAAATATCCACCTGAAAGCAAGGTTTAACCTACCCACCCCCTATTGTTTGCACTCAATCCCTCAAGGTAATGAAAACTCAGGTAACAGCCCAATATCTCAATATTAAAGCACTGATCAAAAGCAACTTTTGAGTCATGTCTCGTGCTACCTGCAGTTCACACTGAATGGGGAACCTCTCTCTATATATTAGCCACTCAAGAAACTAAGAAATTATGAATTCCACTTGCATACTGTGAACTGTTTGTTCTGGTCAGACCAGGAAATATTTAGGGAAGAAACTCACAAACAATTTGTTGCCATGAATTGTTTGAGAATTTAGTAATCTGCTCACAGGCCATTTTCAAAGAGAACAAAGGAGGAATTCATCCAATAACTTCATTAATTGCAAATTATTTTCTCATGTGTAACAGAAGAACTTTCCACTGAACTGCACCTCCTATGCAAAGATTTCAGAACATTTTGCACACAGTAATGCAGCAGCAAAACTGCACTGTCAGAAGGGAGAAATCTGCTCTGTTATAGAAACTGAGAACAATTAATCAAAGCTAGGCACTAAATAAGTGACTAACATACCCAAAGTGATGAGTGCCTGGAAATTGTGACTTTCAGATAATGAGGGCTCAAAAGATTTGTGTGGAAAACTTCTTGTTCTGAGTGAAAGAAAAAAAAAAGAACAAAGAAAAAAAATATATTTGCCCTTCCCCCACTAATCCCAAGAAGTCAGGTCAAAATGTCAACATATTCACAAAGAAACAAACAACAACAAGCTTTGAGGAGTTTCATCTGTTATCCTGAATAATTTACTGCAGAATCAAGCAGATTCGCCAAACCTATTTTCACATGGAAACTTAGAATCCCATTTCCGCAGTTTCAGATCACCCCCTACAAAATCCAGTGTGGGACACTTGCAGAAACCAGCACTTCCCTGTGACCTTGCTTTCTGCAAAATATTGAGCTCTCAATCTCCAATCCCAGAGAAACTACAAAGTAATCAGAGGCCATCCAGCTAGTAATGCACACACGGGGCAGCAGTGGGGAGCAGCACAGACAGCGAAAGCAGCACAGGTGGGCCCTGGGGAGCAGGAGGAGCCCCAGCTGTGTCCAGAGCACAGTCTGCCCAGCTTTCTGTGCTCACCAGCCTGCAGAAGATGCAGGGGCTGTGGTTAGGTGGGCAGTTAGGTGTCCCCAGCCACACTCAGCAAGCGCTTGCTATGGTCGGGAGAGTCCTACACATGCAGCATCCAGCACAAGACATTTCAGCTGAGCAATTAACCCTGGGAAGGGCTTTGCTCTTTTCAGTAGTCGAGGTTAAATGTCAGCAGATGTGCGTTGTGTTTTCTGGGCTAGCCGAGGCTGACGGTTGCACTTTAGCGTGATCCACACAGCGCTGCGCAAAAATGCAGGTTACGACAGCTGTCAGTTAAAACAACCAAAAATAGCCATTTACAGCTTCAGCAAAGTCTCAGACAAAGCAAGGCCTTAAAAATAGAATTACAGCTGAATCCATTTTCCGAGAGAGAGAGGCCTAGACAAGCACGTAACAGTTGTGCTCACTCCTACATAAAAGGGATGTCTTGAGTCTCTGCTATATGTTAAGCACTCCACAGAGTGAGTTGTCAGTCACTGGTGGTGATGCAAACTCAACTCAATTTAGTTTGGTTTCTGCTTTTGAGTTTGAATGTGCTTATTTTGCTTCCTTGGGGAAAGAAGTTTGTTTTTCTCAGTGTCACCAAGTACTACTCACTTTCTAATGTGAGAACGCCGGTTTGGTGCTGAGTAGCTTTACACGGAGACGTGACAACATAACACACAATGAACACAGCCAGAAGGGTTGTTTCGCTCCTTTGAAGTGACCCTACCAAACGGTTCAACTTCACTCAGGCAACTTTGAGCAATAAGGCCCAGAAGATATATTAGTATCCCCTGTCTAATCCAATTAAAACTCTTTCGAGATCTCTAGCGCCAGGCATAAAAGAGAGCTTACATAGTAAAGTATTTATCTAAAATGCATCCTTATATTTAACTTACTTTCAAAAACACTCAGCTAGAATACCACATCAATGGATCATTATGCTTTCAGCAAAGTTAAAATTTCAGAAGAGGCTGTTCAGTTGTTTTTAATCACCTACTCCAGTTCTAAAGTTCCCATTGTATAAATAAAATGTATTTTAATTGTGTCCCATAAATGAACTCCACATACAAAAGGGAAATCAAATACTTCAATTAAAGTTTGTGTTGTAGAAATATCCTCATCTAGACAAGCAAAACACTCTCAAGACTTGGAAAATCAATTTCATTTTGTATCTCAGCATAGAATGCAGGGTTTTGAGATGAAGGAGGGTGGAAATGTGCTGCTCTAGCAGTTCAGAACGTCCCCTGCACTTTGCAGAACAGTGAGAGCCTTCTGGTCTCAGTTCCCCTTGGCTCCTCTGCACCTGGACACCCACTCGGCTCAGCCTCCAGCCCTCCTTCTCCTGCCATGGCCGCTTCAGCGCCAAGGTCCTCTGCACTGGCCCTCACGACCTGATGCACTGAAATGTTGTTATATTAGGCTCTCCCTCCCACCCCAGTGCTTCATGCCCAAGCACTGTTGAAGAACAACCAGTTTCTTTATCCTCCTTGCTGGGGCCAGGCATGACCCTTTCACAGCTCACTGAGGTTTGGACTGCCTCCCACGGGACATGCTGCACATTTTCCTACAGATGCTGCAGCTCTTCTCTCTGTCCCCCACGTCAGAACATATGATCTGTAAAGACCACAAAGGATCTCGCTTATCACTTTGTGATTAAACCTAAAGACTTCAGTCCTCGTCTCAGCAAAACTCCCACACCATGTTAAGCCTTGGCCTGAACATATATTGCGGATGCTGTATCATCATAACCTCAATATTTCCAGCCCAGAAAGAAAACCAAAAAGCTATTTTCCAAAGAGCTACCACAGAATTTTCTTGGAAAAAAAGCATAGGTGACATCAGTAGCCAAAAAAATTCCACAGATTTTAAAAGAACAACTCAGAATTCAGCCCAGTTCTGGCTCTCAGAACATCTGCTTTAGGAAGGTGATTTTGGTGGCTACTTAAAAGCAGAGCAAACTTCAGTTGTCACACACTCTGCACAGCCGATTGAATTGAGAAGCGTATTTGTGTGCCTAACAAGTTTGAATCTGCAGAAAAACCTGCTGGGAGCGATTTGAAAAGACTAATGAGACTTTTCCCATCACCGGCTGGGTATATTCTCCTTTAAAGGTTTATGAGCATGTCATTTAGTTTCACTACAGCTTTTGCAAAATCATTAATGAACTTGTGAAAACAATTAGAGAGATAAAAGGGCAAGAAATGTGTGTTAGCCTGAAACCTGTGATAATACAGAGTAGGCGAAGCAGAGGAGAATGCACGGCTTTGAAGGCATCAGACTCAAGATCCTGATGTTTTATGGCTGTTAAAATTCTTTCCTAGTTTTGCTCCTGCTAATCCTAAAGTAGAAAGATATCTTTGTAGAACATGATCTTGGAGACTCTGTTGCTTATTAAAACACGAGGGACAGCAGCACAATCTCGTTAGAGTAAACAGAAGACATGAATGTCAGGCCATATAAAACACACCTCATTAATATCTGCATAAACTGAATGGCAGAGGCATGAATGCTATAAAGACTGGATCTGACTTTGATCTTTTGAAGCTACCTTTGAATAACTCCCAGCCAACTACATATTGCACAAGAAAAGGAAATGTTAAAAGGAGAAAGGACCTAGAATCACAGACTCTGTGCCGAGGTCTTTTCTTGCTTTGGGTGTACATAGGTTATTTTGGTAAGTAGACTGACCAAGCACTGCAATCAATGAATACATCAACTTCTTCCCCTTGAAATGGCATTCTCTCCTTCTGCACCTATCTTACAGAACTGGCACATTCCCACCCCACAAGTGACCCTAGTAGCACAAATATTTTTTGCTTCAGTGACCATAGTCTGTGTGAATCAGAGCTCCAAGCACCAGCACATCAGGGGCTTCCTGCTGTGGACCAAGGTTTAGGATTGAACATCATACAGTCCTGTCAGTAGTGCAGCATGGGATTGAGCTGCACACACGCTGCCAACCTCACTCCAGCTGTCAAACTGCTTTTCTGCTTCTCCAGCAACTTCCAGCTGCTTGGCAGACCTCAGCCTGTCTCCTCCAGCAAAGACAGTATCTGCTTTTCAGTGTCTGTGCTCCATCTGAAAGCATAAACCTCTTTATTTATATCTGTCTCTATTATGAAGGAGTTACCAATTCATTTCAGAGACTGCTCTGAGAGCAAGAGAGAAGCTAATGAGTGACAACCTGCTAAAGTGACTAACTTGCTCATCTCATACCATTTTTCTCCTCTGTGTATAAACAGACACTGCGACCAAGCCCATGCCTCAGCATTCACTGTGCATTCATGCAAGTGGTTTGTCTTCTTCACTAGTTTATCCAGTTTTCTGAAGCTCTGAGACACACAATTGCTAATTCAGAAAACTGAGACTGCAAGCCTCACTTCTTCCCTTTCACTCTGGAAACACTGCAAGTTTGGCCAGCTACGTGTCAAAAATATAGCTAAATATAGGTCAAAAACCAATGTCAATTCTTGGATGATTTGCAGGCTAAGTTTGAACATAAGCGGCAATAGAAACTTGCTGTCTCTGGGAAAGTCTGAAAATCAAGTCTCTTCTTCCCCTCCCTGCATATTAATGACCTGCAACTGGCACATGGGATCATAGCAGTCTGTCCCACGGAGCCTGATGGCTTAGGTAATGTCTGAAAAGCATCTGGACCTCAGGAAGGAGAACATTTTCATTGCGGTTTCATTTCTTAAGTGCCTAAGTCACTTTCAGAAATAGAGCTTGGCTGCCTCAGCCATGCCATCACTAGTAAGTGGTTTAACCTACGCGCTGGGCTCTCCTCTCCAGTAGCTATGGACAGTTCCAGTTTGGGGCCAGAGTCCCAAAGCCTGAGATAAGTACAGTGAACTTGTGGCTGTGAGTCAAGTCATCTAGGAGAAAAAGAAATGAGTACAAATGGCTCAGTGTCAACATGCACTCATAGAAAAAAAAAGGTGGGATGTTTTACCATCCCCTACACCCACACTAGCTGGACTGGACTAAGTAGGATTGGTTTGCAGCCCAGAAAAAGTACTGGAAATCTTGGCGATGACTTGAATTTGAATCATACTCAAAGACTCTAAGGTTCTGGTGGTGAGTGAGAAACCCTGGCTGGAGTCTTCTGCCCCTAGGATACTCCTCTAGGAAGAGCTGCATTGTGTTTTTTGCTACATCAATCAGCATCTTGCATAGATGGCTGTCGTGCACACCAGCTGACACTGCAATCACTGGTGTCACTCCATAAATCTGCTCTCTTGGGTATTTGCTCCACTGTATCAGAATTTGGCCCAGCCTATGTCTGGCAGGGAAAATTGCTTTGAAAGGTTCTACACACCAGCCATTCCTCCTTTCCCAACACGCTCCAGTCTTCTAATTGCTTTGCTTGGATTCTCCTCTCATGCCTCAAACCTTCCTGATGGGAATAAAATACACAGTAGATGACAACTTTCAAGTCATTTTCATGTCACGCCTCATAGCTGCTGTAGGAAGGTTATTGATACTATTATTAATACTTTCATTTCAATTTTCCCTATACATTTCTGCCCCCAGCAAACCCTCAATATGAAATTATTTTCTAAACTGTTTCCAGCCTGCTCCTGATGTTGCTCTCGGATTGATCTGAAGACAGATAATACAGCTGTCATTTCTCAAGGCTCCCCTGCCATGCTTTGATAAAACCCAAATCATGGTTTTGATGGTGCCAGATTTTACAAGCCTATTAAGCTGTCTCTGCCAAGTGATGGTTTTCCCTTTACAAGCTCTGGGCTGACACAGGGTTTCCATGCTCTCCGCAATGTTTAACATCCCAACTCTGCCCAACCGCCTGCCTTCTTTTTTTTTTCTTTAAAAACTGACTGCCATTATAGCAACAGATTCAAATGAGGAAACCAGCATAGCCACGAGGAGCAATCACCTTATTTGTCCTCAAGCAGGGTGTTAAGGAGGAGTATTTTAATTTAAACAGAGAACCATAAACTCTGTAAATAAAATAAAAATACCCTGCCTTCTAGTTCAGATTGCTGTACTGGGTTTTTTATGACAAAAGGTCTCCATTCACCAAAGTACTTAACATACATTTGAGTCCCTCCTAAATCTGAGAACTTAGAAACTAAGCACATGCCCAAGCACTGCACTGAAATCCCAACAGCTTTAGTGAGCATCAGATACTGCAGAAGATAGAGACGCAGAACAAGGGAAGAACAAGACCTGTTACTCATTCCAGCACTGTTTCACTACTGTCAGACATTTATTATTCTGATGTGCAAACTGGGTCTTGCTGGTGGTAACTGGCCTTGCTTGTCTTCCCAGATTCTTCTCACATGGGTTACAGTGCTGAGGAGGGCAGACAGATTAATTTAACCTTTATTGGAACATTGACTCCCTGTAACATTACCCACTTTCTGAGAGTTTTTAAGGGGCTAACCAATTCTTGTGCTAAGTGGCCAAATAAGAGAGAGTTCATAGTGAAGGAAAATATTCATTAAATGCAGATGGCTGCTATGGACAGCAGCACTGCCTGCCCACAGCAGATGGTTGCTTTGAATATCGTTCAGTAGCTCCTCTCTGCAACTGCCTATAAAAGCTCATACACCTAAAACAAGCCATCTCAGTGGTACCCTAATGCCTTCATGGTGGGTATCAGACCCAATTTCCCCTCCACATTCCCTTCCCCACCTTTACCTTGATAGACAGCAAAACCCCAAGAGAGGGAGTGAGAGCAGTTCCTGTTTCCCCGCTCTGCTGAAACAGCCAGACCTGAAGAAATTTTCTAGTTGGAAATTTCCTAATATTGACAAACACCAGTTAAGTTGAAAACAAATTGCTGTGAAATGGAAGTGACAGGGTCTTCCATGAATACTAGTAACATGCAGACAATAAACTTGGTAGAAAACAGTAACTTGGCAGGCTGTGCAACTACCCACAACTCTCATGTAGTCCCAGCTCATAACCAGAGGTGAGCATGGGCTTTGTTGGATTACTGCTGCAGAATATAATGCAAGGCTGTAGATTTGAGAACCAAAAAAACAATGCTGTGTTCACAAGACAGAAAACAAGGATTCAGAGAAGAAAGTAATGATCTCTGCAGTGCTAATGCCATTCTTGCATGACTGAAGAGCCAGGCAGCATGAGAGCGACCTTAACTTTATATGTAGAGTTGAGAAGTCCCTAGAAAAATAACATCCAGACCAAAAAGTCAGCTTTCAGAGAACAGGAAGACACAGAAACAAGTTTAAAGTACAGCTGAAAGAAAACCAGGGCCTGGAGAACAATTCCTGCAGAGACAGACATAAAGAATTTAATGTGTCTGAATAAAACAAAAGAACAACTCAATTGACACTCACAGGTACTTGCACATGGAAGAGCTAGCAAAGAGTAAGCTTCACCAAAATAGGACTCAATGGGCAGAAACTGAAGTCAAATTCAGCTTTGAAATAAAAGCTTGTTTCCCAGCACTGAGAGTCACTAAACCATTGGAACAGCTTCCCTGGGGACGTGGCAGACTTCCCCACTGGGAAGTATATCACTGCTGGGTGATATAGTTTAATCTGCTTCATCTATCCCTACACATCCAAGTGTGCCGAATAGACATATTGCAGCGGTCTAGTCCCACATGGCCTGCCTCAAGGCTAAGGGCCTTTGGCTTACATGTGTCCTGCTATGAAACGAGAACCTGAAGCCAAGGAGCTCCTTCCCTAGCCAGGGCTTGGCTCTCTCTCCTCTGGCAGGGCCTATGGGAACATGGGGACCTCCAGACCACACCAAGCTCAGAGTCCTAAGCTCTTATACTCAGAAACAGACATTGTTTAATTTTTCTAGAACTATGGAATTTGCTGAAGAAAAAAGTATTCAACCACTCATAAGTGAAACATACAACAATTAGTCACAGATTGCAGATTCCTTCAGCCACTACCACCCCTCTATCCCTTTCTTGGGAACTTCACTCTCTGGAAATGGCTGCAGTACCGGAGATGCTGGGTCTAACTATCTTTTGCTTATAAAAGAGTCATCTCCCAAAAGCCACAGTCTAGTCCAAAGAACTCCAACATGGCAGCCCACCACAGAGAGATGATCTCCCCTCCCAGTAGCACATAGCCTATGAGCAGACCTCATCTCCAAGACTGGATGACAGGGTCGCCTCAGCTCTGCAATCACAATGAAAGCCAGGTACTCTGAACTGTCATGAGGAGAGGACAGATTGATACAACAATCTGTGCCATGTATTGCTAGCCCACTTAGATAATCTCCAAACAGTACACTGTGCCTGCATCAAGGAACCGGCTCACTTTCCTACACACTCAGGCAGTGTCTATCACTGGGACATTTCCCGAAAGAACTGGTGGGGTGTCAAACCAGAAGCCTCTACTACAAATAGCAAGACTGTAACTGCCTTCAATGCAAGGGTCAGACAACAAAGTTCGCTCTAAATTCTTCCGTCACAAGCCTTCCAGACACCTGGAAGAGGCCAGTTAAAAAGTCAGACAATATTGCTTGTTCATTTGTTTTTCCATTCATTATACATGCTTCCAACCCAGAGACTTTGCTCCAACTTGATAAACCACTGAGCCACATTTACACTTGCTCCCAAATCACCAGCTGCCCAGTAACCACTTTAAGATGGCAAGAATGTCAAGTTAAGTGGCAGTAATTTTCCAGCATGGAGAGATGAGGTCATATCTGCCTGTTCTACTTCAGGTTTTCCAGTGCAAGAGTGAGCCATTTTTATGCATTGCAGGCACCTTTCAAGCATACAGTAAGTTGTTTTCTAACGAGCTGGAACATCTTGCTTGAAGAGAACTCTGTTGAAATTATTATTTTCCTCAAGCTGGGTCACGGCTTTCTGGCTTTGACCCAGTGAGAAAAGCATACACATTTTCCATTACTTATGTATTGCAAAGACTTGAGTGTCCACACTGGCAGATGCGGTGCTCAAGCATCCCCTCTTCTCCAGCAAGTTGCTTACCTTTCCTACCAAACTCTGTCCACAGGGGAACATTCCTCTTTCTCCTCAAAGCTTCAGGAAAGCAGAATCCATCTTATGTGTGACTGCATGTGTAATTTTCCTATCTGACCCACAAGACAATGTGATGGAAACAGCCTGTGTCTTACACTGAGGAGGAGCAACACATGCACCAAGTACACTGTACAAATGTGTCTCTCAAGAGCAACCACCAGTGTGGAAGATGCAGCCAGTGTTGCTGCCAGATGAGTTCACCTGTCACAACTCACAGATCCTCATTAAGCACTTGGCCAACTTGCAGCTATTTGCTTTTACAATGTCTCCTGCTTGACAGCAAACCTACCCATGCTGCTGGTTCAAAGGAAATGTTTCACAAATAGCCATGCAGGGTTTTTATCTTCAAAGGAAATTCCCAGTGAGGCCACTATTTCCACTCCACTACTCTCCACTGACACCAGGTGTCCACCCTCCCCAGCACGCATGGAGCAGCAGATGTGTGGCAGACCACATCACATCATTTGTTAGATCAAGATTAGAAAAAACAATAATAAGCCTGCCTGAACTCATGAATAAACAGACTAGTTTAATTATGGGGATGCTTTGACAGAAAGAATTTCCCATTCAAGCCTTTTGCAGCACTCTCCCAGAAATAGATGGGGACCCCAAGAATATCAGCAAACATATACTGACATCACCCCGGCTGGGTGAAGCAAAATCTGTTTTACAGGGAAGAATCTTAAATGGGAATTTTTAACATTTTGCCTACAGAAATCTATGGCACATAGTATCTACCAGCCCCAATGATGTGACAACAATTGCAGTCCTGTGTTGGAAAGTGAGGCTTTCCATCACGGGTAGGCAGCACATTTCACCCATGTACAATGTTCTACCTAAAATGTCACCGTGCTTTATTAAGTTTTCTGCTGTCATGCTTGATTTATCAGCAGAAAAACAGAATTGAGGTGATTCCTATCTTCTGGCCATTTTCCTGGCCTGCCCTCAGATTATTCAGTAACTTGACTTCAGAACGCAAAAGCCATCCTGTCTTTCCTAGCCCTTGTCCTTAGAGCCACCCATGAACATCTGTTCTCATTTATCAGACCTTTCACATGTCTACTGTGCATTCATGGTTCTTGCCCTACACTGTTTACACCAAAGACGGCAAAAAGCTGATGATAAAGACATGTCTATTGGTCTCTGGTTTGGTTCTGGAACTGACCAAGCCTACGAAGCCTCCCATGGTATAAATGGCCTTTCCTTTACAGCAGGTAGGTTTGAGTGTGGGCCAGCTCCTCCAGGCTAGGAAGCCAGATTTCCCAGGATTAGCAAGGCAATTCAAGAACACTGCAAAAGCCTACCAGAACTTCTGGACTTTTTGTGGTTTTGCAAATTCCTGTAGACACAGCACCAAGGTTAACAGATATATCTCTTGGTTTACTACAAAGCCTCAAGGTCAGCCATCTCTAGAAGGCTGTCACAAGCTGCAGGTAAACTTCTCTGCCCCTTTGGACACAGAGACCTGTGAGAATGCAGTGGAGCCATCATCACTCAAGTGATTTAGCTTTTATACGTGCTGCAATTTTCACTGTCCATCTCTGGTAGGCAAGGCATAGAAAAGCAAAATGTCAGCCAAAAATTGAATGTCTAGGAAAAGAGAAGAACCACCATTACACAAAACACCCAAGATGGTCCTGCAAGGAAGGTGCAGCCGGAATAGGAGCAAGCCTTCCAAGGACAGTAAGTCTCTGGAAGTGTGCACACAGTAAAGCAATGCAGTTCATCAAGAATTCAGTTCTCCCCCATCCTGACTTTACTGAGGTGCTCAAACACCACAAGAATGGAGAAATGGGAATTTGGGTCTACATGAAAGTCAAAGGACAAGTGTAAGATAGAGCAATGCTTTGACTGGCATTTGGAGGCTGGCTTGTGCTCCCATTCTTACATGGGAGAGCTGCCTGGACCTTGTACTTGTGGCCAGACATTATTTGGTGGCCACTGCCACCTCGTGGCACTGTCACCCACGGAGGGACCCAGAGACAAAGTAATCACTCCCCATTACTCAGCCATGAACAACACAGCTTAAAACAAAGGAGCTCTCTGGACTGCAATGCAGCATAGAAGCAAGAAGAGACCAGACCGTGTGGTTTTCTCCAGCTGGAACACCCTTGCAAAACATCCTCTGCCTAATTCCAGGCCAGTTACTTCAGCCCGGGGCTTTGACGCCCATCCCTGTCAACACATTTTTGCTAGCTCGACAAAACAAAGCAGGTTCTGCTGCATTCAGAGCACACTTGTTAAAATCTTTAACATGCGATAGAGTTGCCCTTTAAAAAAGGGAAATGTAACATTTAAGAGAAGAATAAGACCTGGAGAGAATTATAAGTTTTCTGTTCTGATGGGGGGCTGGGAAAAAGCAACACTCCTACCACAAGAGAAGTTGTTCGGGGCTTACTGGATAGTACCTCTCTGCAGGTAACGTGTGATCGACGTTATCCCAGCCACCCCTTGCTGTCTCAGAAGCTGGTCCAACAAAAATTTCCATCCGTTACTGCTACTCACTAACAGACCAAACAGTAACAGCCCAGGCTTAATGGTTGACACTCCAGGTCCAATCTGCATCTAGGGTCACAGCCGAAGGCTGATGTTCAAGATCTCCAAACTGTTGGTAATACCCTGACTCTTTTCACACAAAGTCAAGGACAGATTCTGCCCATGCCACCATGCAAGGACACTGCTGTAACACTGCATTACTTCACTGAGGCAAGCCATAGTTCTTCCTGCAGACTGACACCATTCACCTATCCTCAAAGCAGTACAATTTCTTGTCTGTTGAAGGAGACCTACCACCATCTTCCAGGGCAACTTGATCACCAACCAGTAATTTGGTATTGTAACCAAGTTACAATATGAACTTCTCTTGAGGGCTGCCTTTAATGGCACGTCTTAAATCTTAAGGCTTAGCACCAGTTGTGCTTGCTTTTTTTAAGATCTCCCTGCGCACCTAAGCAGAGTGAAGTCTAAATCAATGCACACAATCAAACCATAGATGAAATTATAAGAAATGTCTCTTTGAAAGACAGGTTCTTCCTTCTAGGGGAGAGAGGAGAACAGCTGGGGTTACATTCTCAACTATCCTGAGTTTCTCCTGGCTGTTGGTGGAAGGTCACTTGACATGTATTTTGTAGGAGCTGCCGCAGAGCCTCTGTTTTCATTGTCTGCACACAGTCCTGTGGGCAAGAGTCGCCCCAGGTCAATCCTGGCAGCACAACAGCTGAACCATTTCCTTTTGGGGTGAGTAAAGCCTTCTCTGACCTTACCCTCTGCAACTCCAAAAGACAGCAAACTTGTAAAAATGTGGGTGAAACATGCAAGTGCTACCCCTGAACACGGAACATTCTTTCAGATGCCTGGCAGAGGACAGTCAGGCCTTTTCTCCATGCTCCCCATAAGCTTACGTTACAAGCAGGTCTGGCAGCACACACAGAGAGCAGGCACCCTTGCGTAAGTAGCCCTGGAATTATAATGTCAAACCACCTTAGCTAGACTCTCCTGTGGAAGTGTTAGCAAGGACTGTCCCTCTCACTGCTGCATGACCTCTGCCTATTGTCTGTAGTGGTATGTGCAGTTATCGTGGTCTCCCTCGCTCTGTAAGCTGGCTCCCAAAGTCTTTCATATTTAGAATGTGTCAAGTAAATGAAAACACTGACAGGGAGAGTACTTTAAGCACCCAGGAACAAAACTCCCATTAAAAACACCAGCACACACAGGAATCCATACTAATATCCTAAGGAACAATAGCCAATTTGAAAAACAAGAGATAATTTTCTTCCGTCTCTCACCCTTTTTATGGCTCATACTACCTGTCATAAGTAGCTATTAAAGAGCCCATAATGCAGCATGGAAGAGAGGAGGGGGAAACCCAAAACACACTACAAAACATTCTCCCTCAAATTCTGCCCATCAAAAGCAATTTAATCTCCAGCTGTCTACCATTTAAGAAATATCAAGTAAAACGGTGAGTATAGACTGCAAAATGCCTTTTTTTGCCATTATACTCACTACTGAGGGAAAATATTTTTGATGGGGTGACCTTTGCATTGAGCTGCCTTCATACTGAAATGCATTTTGCAGACCATGAAAAAAGCCCCTCTTTTTGACAGCTGAACTCAATACACAAGAACTATTTAAGAGAAGCTGCTTTACAAACAGTGGGTGGCAGATGACAATTAGTTTTATTCTCCTATTACAGTACTGATGGGAGGAAAACAATTGTTGCCATTAGTCACAATGTGTTTGATATGACAACAAAAAAGGGACCATCTCTCTCTGTCTTCTTTCCCATGCCTTATTTTCCCCGCGTATCTGCAAGCATTGCCTTTATTCCTCCATACACGCACACGCTTATTCGGTCTGTTCCCAATTTTGTCTGCCTGTGCTTTAATTCAGCACTAAATATGTTAAATATTTAAACATGTTAAATGCTAATCTAGGCAGCTTCCGGAATGCAGTGGAAGCATTTTGCGTTGGTCCTTGAAGATCAGGATAAAAAGTTGAATCCAAGAAAGATGGGGATTAAAGAGGAGGAGGAGAGGAAGAAAAGCAGCACAGGGAAGAGATGGGGCACAGAACAAATCCTCCACCCGCACAAGTCACTCCCTCTGGTGCTGGAATCACACAAGACTAGTTTCTTTCAGCATGCCATCCGTGCATTACCTGGATGCGGGGCCCTGGCAGAGCCCAGCCCAGCCGATCGCTGCCCTCCAGGAACACTGGCCTTGCTGCTCCCACTCGGGGACCAAAGTTTCAGGCTGGACCAGCCCTCATGGCTGGGCAGAAGGGACACACCAGGGACTGAGAGGCCACCAGTCTGGAGAGGGCAGCTGAAAAGCAAGAGGGGACTCCATGCCTGCAAAGCAGCAGGAGCTGGGGATGGCTGAAAAAGCTGGCAGCCACCCTCCGTGCCAGCTCTTCGGAACCCCAGCTGGGGGCAGCCCTGCCTGTGGAGGGGAGTCCCCTGCAGCACCCCTCACAGTGCTGCCCTTCACACAGCGAGGTGCTTCCAGAAACAGGGTGACAAGAGCACCAAGCATCAATGTGATGCTTGCTGGTGCTTGTGCCGCACGTACTGCAGGAGGCCATTCCTTTCCCACATGCATCAGTTGCACAAAACCACAGCCAACTGCTTTTGGAAGGAGACCGAGGGACAGGCAGAGCCTTCGGCCACTTCCAAGTACCACTCAGGGAAGCACACATGTGCCTAGCCCATTTCTGAGACCACGGACCAGACCAGGGCACTGGGAGAGCAGCTCGGCAAGGGGAAAAATCCCAAAATGCCCAGGAGGATAGCCCCGTGCCCCTCAACCTGGTTCCTCTGCACCAGGCCAAGATGGACCAGGAGGGCAGCAGCCCTTGCCTTCAGGAACAGCAAACCCAGGCATTGCTTTGCCATCAAAAGGCTTGGCTTTAGAAAGCACCAAGGGGATCCCCAAAACTTCACCTACCTCTGCAGAGAGATGACCCCAGCCTGCCACAGCCGACAGCCCTCATCAGCTGCATGAGCAGCACCTTGGGTCTAGAAATACCAATGAAGCCCAGCTGGGTCTTCTCATCTCCTCTCCTTCACTCCCAGTGAACCTCACCAGCAAGGACCCTGCTCCAAGCTGGGGTCCTTGCCAGCTCCTGCTAAACCAGGAAAAGCCATGGCCATCACTGGTTATGGTTGTTGTCCATATACATACGTGGTGAGTTTATTCTGTGATGGACTGAATTTGAGAACATTTCTGCAGTATCAGGCAATGGTCTGAGCTGAGTATGCAGCACCTTTTTACTGAGAAAAGGACTAGTCTTGCCACATGATCTACAGAAAACTGACTTTTCTCCTCAGCTTAGCAGACACCACGTAAGACCAACAGGGCAGGCTGCAGACCTGCATTCAGCATAGGCCTAAGGGTGCTGTGTGAGACACTACACATGAAGACAAAGACATTTACTGAGCACATTACCATCCCAGGCAAGCAAGTAAACAAAAGGATAAGCAAAACTAAAAAAAAAAAAAAAACAAAAAAACAAACCCAAACCAAAAAAACCACACAACAAAAAAAGCCTATGAAGACAGTATTTGGCCATAAATGAACACCAGGGTGGCAGCACCAGATACGATGGTTCCCAGATTTTTATTTTTTTTCCCTGGAGGTCAGGCAGCCCTTTGACTAATAAAATTTGAGAACAATAGCTGTAAAATCTATCCTTGCCTCTGTTCTTTACCTGCAGAGAGAATATATGTGCATGACTCTGCATTTCAGATCGTTGGCGCCAAGGATAACTCAAAAGATCTTCAAAAAGGAGAAAAACATCCGTTGTTATACAGCAGCTCCCAAACCATGATTTTGGTATAAAATAGGCACAGTCATATGAAAAGCTACACACAGCATACAAAAGGCAAAAAACCAAAAGTATGTGAATTCAGGCCGCCATTGAGTCATTTTAACATCAGCTGAAGCTTTGAAAATGTGATTACCATACAGTTGGGAGACACTTCTCCTTTGCATCTAAAAATACCATGCCAGCTCAGGAAGAGAGCAGCCACCAGCAGAGCAGGAGAGTTGCACTGGCCTCAGTGTGCCATTGTCAACAAGGAGCAAAAGGGCCCCAGGTGCTTCTTGGTGTTGTAGGAAATAGCAGACAGATTATCGAGCAGTTTAATTTTTATGATAGTGTAACAAATCCATCAAGGTCAGCCTGAAACAGTCACAAGACAGGTATTCACACTATACATTGGCATCCTTTGATAAAAGGCTGTCTATCTTCTGTAGCACTTAAAAAGTGATACCTCTTTTTAAATGAAGGTCTCCAAATGGCTGTTTAAAACCTGGAGTGGGAAACAACATTCAGAGCCCAGTTTTGTGGCTCTGATTTGCATGAGACTGTGTTCCCACATAGCAGGGACAATAACGAACTCCAGGGGCTGCTCCCAGCTCCTTGCAGCTGGCAGTGCTGCCTCTGAGCCTGCACAGCCTGCCGGGGTTTGGAGCTGTGCCAGTGGAAATCTTCCCTTCAATTGTTCGAGCTTTGGATAAGGACTGACTTCCACAGTCCTTTAAATGTGAGCTTCAGCGAGATTTCCTGAGGAAGGCCAGTTCAGCACATACTGTCCATTGAAGGACAATTGTCAGGGATGAGCTTCACCAGGCAGGAGCAGACACCAGCCAGGATCAGCCATTACCCTTCAGACAGACCATAAATTACTTTATCCTTCAGCTTAGGTGGTAAAAGCAAGGACTTGAATGACTCCTAGACTGAGAGGAACACCTGAAATCTGGATCTTTCTCAAGTCTAGGCAGGGGCTCTTCCCTCTGCTTCCTTCATGGCTGAGCACTGGCATGGCACCAGACCTGCTGCAGCCCCACACTCAGCCCAGTTCCCCACTCCCCCCTGTGCTTCTCATATAATCTCAGTTGTTGTTCTAGGCAGACAGCTCTGTTTTTACTTAAGGCAATTCTATGCCTTTCATTGTGTTTTTAATTTTCATTTCACCAAGATTCACTCCCACGACTGTGCTTTCTGGCTTCTTCCAGCTTTTGTCCTTTATTTTTGCTGCTGGAGTCAGAGATTATTATCTCTAAGAAAAGAGATTTCAGCTGCATTATGTTGCTGCTAAGTGCTGTTTTGCCTGCCCTGTCTGATTTTCCATGCAAGATGCTTTTCGTATAGCTTTTAAGTGTTTTATTATTTGCAAATTGGTTGCCACGTCTCCAAGTGTCTCTTTCCCTGTTGCTGAAAGTGCCAGCATTGCTGTAAGGAGGGGACTCCATACTCTGGCAAACCTGAAGAGGCAATCAAGTTGAACCTTTGAGAGGACCACAGAAACCTCCCACAAATGCAGGCTGTTCTGGGGCACCATGACCTCCCACAGTGGTACCGCGGTGTCTGCAGTGTCTGCGTGCTCCAGGCAGCTGGGTCCCTCCTGTGCCAGGGCACAGCTCACCAAGAGACAGCAACGGGATCAGAGGCTTCACAGCAACCAGTACATTCGGGTGCTGCTACACAAGCTGTGACACCTACATCCTTTACAGCATGTTCTCCAGCCTGACATGGAGATTCTCAAACCATCACTTCTGTTGGCAGCACTGGGAGGTGTCCAGGTGGCAGGAAAGCACTGCTGAAGTCCAGGACTAAAGACATATCCTCATGCCATGCAAAGTCAGTAGGAGCTAGATTTAGTCAAGACTATCCTTCTAGAGAATCATCTTCTCCATAACAGAAAGCTTCTGAAGATGCACATGAAGCTTCATCCATGACTAAGGTCTCCAGAGAAGCACCTTCCTCCTTCCTTCACCCAAAGATGATATGTCCTCCCCAGCCTCTCCAGCAGAGTTCTGTGTTAGCCTTCCTCACATTTCCTTCCCAGCACCATTCCTGTCTGTTCATGCTCTGGACCACCAGTTCTCAGCTGCTTCTTCAGCCACCTTTCATAGGTCCACAAGGGCCTCGCTGGTCCTTTGCACACAAGGCCTGGCAATGCCATAAGCTCTCTCACATCACTTACTATGCTATCACCCAAGGCTAGAGAAGCAGACAACCCTGTAAGAGAAGGTAACAACATTAAAACTGTGTCCCCTCATTGTCACAGGTCAGCAGCAGGCACAAAAGGTCCTTGTACCCTCAACTGGCCATGCTGCCCCTGCCCTGCCAGGCACACTGACTTCAGCCAAAGTCAGTGCTGTGACCTCAGCATCTGAGGTTTTTCCTCCTTGCCTGCTTGTCAGGTCCCTCTATAGGCATAAACTACCTGCTCATCTCTCAGCTCTGCAATACCTCCCAGTATGCTGAAAACCAGCAGGTCCGTGCCCGTACGAGACCCTCACACCATAGAACATCCCATAGGCTTGTGAAATATTATGTAGTCGGGGCAATACAACAAAGCAAGCACTACTGAAAGGCACTGCTGCCTCAGCATTTTTATTTTCAATCAAGGCAGCATTTTTTATTTTTTGTAATAGTTCTTCCCCCTCTGGCATTTTCATTAGAAGACCAACAGGAAAAAAAAACCTCAACAGTCCCTGACTGAAAGTTATAAGCAGCCTGACACCTGGTAATGAGATATTTCAAGCTATGGCCTGGCACTTTTATGGTATTTCTAAACCAAGCACTGCATCAAGTGAACTTAGAAAGAATGGAAAGTTTGTTACTCCCAGGCATATGCCTTAAGGTTTTTCATCTTCTAGTTCAGCAATGGAAGAATACAGTACAAACAAGGCAGGCAAATACCCGGCAAGAAAATAATTTTTCCACCGTATAATTATTCCCCTCCACAAACAGGCTTCCAAGATGGCTCCTGAGACAGTCCTCAGCATTCACAGCTGGCCTGAGAAGCTCTTGGCTCCTCATTTGAAAAGCTTCATGATTTTTCTTCAGGGAACAGCTCACAGTCCCTTTGTCTGTCCATCCCATTGTCTTCCCTTCCCCAAGCAGCTCTGCAACTCACCAGCGAGTTTCACTCAAAGTTTAAACGGGACAGTAAAGGTCCAAGATTGCCCATTTCCACCTGTTCTTACATTAAAATGTAGGCAGAGAAGATGAGAAATCTTAATTGCTAATGCAAAGCAACAACTCAAAGATGATGCCCGCTGAAGCACTCAAGTGCTAAGAGATTTGTCCAGAAGCTGGACCCTTTGCCCCACACTGGCTGACAGACAGTGTCTGCCCAGCACATGGCCCCTCAGCAAGGCTTTACCTCCCTCGCTCCAGAAACGGGGAAGAAACGGCAACCGTACTGGGAAGCTCTCACTGAACCAGACAATGCTTCAAAAATTACGGCAGGCTCTTGCTCTCTAATGGCAAGAAACCCCAAGCCCCATGAGATGAGAAGGGGCAGGTCAGCAGCGGGGCTGCCAGACCCTGACACAGCCAGCATGACTGAGCAGGCTCTGGACAAGTGAGCAATAAGCATCTCCCTGCAGAGCCTCCAATACCACTCCAGCTAAGAGCACCAGTTATGGGGGCACCTGAAACCACCTGGCTCACAAGCACAGAAAAGCAAGACAAGAGGAAGATGAGCAGGTTTCTACCAACCGAATGGGCAGGTAACCTGCACATTCAAGCAACCAAGCTTATCTTCATCACCAATCCCCACCCAACTGTTGGAGTACCCAACTCCTCAGAAGACAATAAAGCTTTCACCTGGCCACCCACCCACACATCTGCTATTAAATTCTTGTGAGATCATTGGGATGTTTCCACTCCCACTCGAGCCACAGCTCAAATTAAGGCTGTTGGCCATGGCCAGACTGCCACGAGTCCCAGGGGGACTGGTGAGGGGTCTCTCTCCCTTGTAGGAGCTCTGCAGCACCCAAAAGCTGAGCAGAGCCCCCATGGGCAGGCAACTGTTGGACATGGAGATGGGGGAGAAGAACCAGTCGCTTGTGCTGTTGTGTCAGTTGTCTCCAGTTTGGCACAAGGAAGGGAAGGTTTTCTCAAAGCACAGACATGCTTAGGCCACTTATCTCCCACAACAAATGATGGCACCCAAACGTCAGTGCTAATTGCAGAGACAGACAAATCAGCTGCATTCTGCCTATAACAATCCATTGTTACTTCTACACACACACAGGCACGAGTAAAAAACCCTTCTGATATCAAGCTGTGCTATTATGCTAACTACAGGGAAATAAATATGCCACACTGTAGCTAATAAGTGTCATTCACATCAGTATTTATTCCAAACATGTTTCCCCCATCACGTCTGCTCTGCCTGGAATTGCTCATCACTAAAGAGGAGACCTTTATTTCTAGTGATTTAAGCAGACAGGAGACTGTTAGCAATTAAAGCACACTTTTGTACAGTTTACTTCTTTTCATTTCAGCTATCAGAGAGTGTTACCTGCTATCACTGTATCTTTCTATTTCTGGAGCCACCACCTACCAGCACTGGGTTCATATTTTGCGGATTTGCAAGATAAGTTCTCCCCGGGGCATGGGAACAGGGCTGAGGTGTAATGGGCTTGTGGTTCTCAGCCCCACGCCCTGCACCACAGGACTGGGTCTCTATCAGGGAAATGGGCTCAGAGTCATTTCACTCAAGCTCTGATACTTCCCTGTACTGCTGATTCCAGCTCCCCGCCACCCAATGTGTGTTGTGCTTTCACCCGGTGCCTGCTGTTCCGTGATGCTCGCTGCTCCAGAGCTGCCCCAGCGCTCCTGCGGCCACGCTGGGAGCTGCTGGCAGCTGAGCACAGACCCAGGCACCTTCGGTTGTTCCCTTGAGGGGCTATTTTTCTGCTCATCAAAGGCTGGTGAGGACCAAATGTCATTCAAGAAAGGTATTTCGGAGCTAAGAATGGTCTCCCAATTTTTGTTTCCTTCCCAGAGCAAATGTCTGCCTGGCAGGCAGCAGATTAATTTAGTGGTCCTACCACACACATCTCATCTTTCACCTGATGATGCTTCATAAACAGTAAGCAAGGCATCACATCAAACTCAGACACTCCCGCTACCTGGGCTGAGCTATAATTATTTTTCACATTAAACGGAAAATAGAACCAAGCCAGAAATCCTCCACCAGTCATGGAAAACAAACCAGGCTTTGACTCCTGCCCAAGAGGGACAGATCCACCTGCCCATCCACACCAGAGCAAACACAAGCGATGTCTGCAGTCGGCTCCAGGGCCCACAGCCTGCACAAGTGAGGCTAAAATGGTTTCAAACCTGAGGAGTGCAGATGCTTAACTGAGGGGCTAATGTTGCTGCCCTAAGGAATGAATCCCAAGGTCTGAACAAGGGCCAGCGCTAATTACCAGCCCACGCAGACTTGTGGATTATACGCCAAGGATCCTGTTATGCAAGAATAGGGCTGGGCATGTTACTGCAAGCAAGGAGACAAGCATCCATGTGAATTGCAGAGGTGTAGGGAGAAAAGGGAAAAAAAATCCTTTCATTTTCCCCACAAGTTTTTTCATTCTTATGGTTAAAGGCCTGATTTGCACAGATACTAGAAATCCAATGTTCTCACTGATGCTTCTGGACTTTGCTTTTTAAAACAAATTTATACTGCACAAAACAATGGACCAAACACCAATTAGGGTCCGTCCATAGAGCTAATGAGACTCGGAAAGTACCCCAGAGGTGGGTTTCAGCAGCAGCTTTTCTTTTAACCTCATTCATCACCTGCTTTTCTCCTCCTGCTCCCAGATATAATCCTTGGTCCTTCCTGCTTACAGCCCTGTCCTGCTGAAAGCACAATTTACTTGCATCAGTGGAATACAACAAGAATGGTTATGCCACATTTCTTCCCCACAATAGAAGGGGCAAAGCCCGCTCTAATCTAGCTGGGGACATGAAGACAGAGGGGTGTTGCATATACACATTTCTACCCAAGGTCACATACCAAGTGCTTTGCTACTCCTGCCTTCTTTACATTTTTTTTGTTAGGGCAAGAGAGACATCTAGAGATCACAGGCAGGGGATTGCAATCTTCTGGGAAAATTTCTGTAGAATGGGTAGCATGATGTGTTTACAGAGTGGGAACAATAAATAAAATGAATTAAATATTAAACAAATCAACTCACAATTACAAGACACCCAAGAGGGAATAGCAATGGATTATAGAGCAGCAGGAACGCTCTCCATTTCCATGGCCTGCCCTCAGACAACACGACTCAAATTGTGAAGAAAAGCACCTCCTTGGCAGGCAGAAAGTTTGGAGTGGGTCACACACCCTGCTAGGGCACCCTGTCCAAAAGCAGACAACGCTGCAAGAATGCTTACACAATGATTAAGTGCAGCACTAGCAGATAAAACCCTCAATAAAATGTAACTAGGCTAGACTTGGAACTTGAAGCCTGCCCTTTTAATTCCAAACAAAGGCCAACATCCACCCCAGCAGCACCACTGCACCAACAGCATCACTGTTCCCAACTCAGTCACAAGGCTGATGAGGTGGGGTGTCCTGTGAGGGTCAGAATTACAGCTCAGATTGGAGAGAACAAGCTACCTCTTTCATTAGATTACACAACTGACCCATTAGCTTTCATAAACTATTTGGCATCCACTTTAACAAATGTTTTATGTCACTATAAAAAGTGTAAATAGTGGTTTCTGGGTGTTTTCAGCTGGCTGACCTCAAGCATCCTGCTGCATTATGCTGCTGCATGGCATTAAATTTGATCAACTACAACTTCACAATGACTATTGCCCTGATGCCAACCCCAGATGCCAACCCCAGAACCCAGAGGTTTTGCTTGAATAGTTGAGTGTCACAACCAGCACATGAAGGAGGGGTGTCGCGGATGAGTGTTTTAGTAATAAACATGTTATAAGGTAATAAACCAGACTAGATCAACTTAAAACTAAGTGGAAAGTTTTATGTCTTCAGACATCCTCATTTGCTTCGCATGAGAAGAGCAGGAGAAGGTCAAGGAATTTAGGGTTTTTCCCCAGCTGAAGATGCACCTTTGTGTATCAAGCAAGAAATTCTACCCAGTTACTCTTGTCACTTGCTATATCAGCACTTCTCTCTTTGTAAAAATATTTGTAAACAAAACCAAATTATTCCAGGTCATGAGCTAGTAGTCAGAATGCAATATACCAGAGCAAGGAGATGGTTAACAGGTGGAGAATTAAGAGCAAAACAGATCATTCTCTTTTGAAATAGAAATGCATGAGTAAAATACCACCGCTTGAGCAGTGAAAGCATCAATGGCATGAGTAAGGACAGAGGCCACCAGCTTCTGAAACGCCTCAGCTCTACTAGAATGGCCCTCTGGACTAAACCATGGTTAAATTCATCCAGATGCTTACTGAGAGCCTAATGTTTGCATTAATTGGCAGTAAGACACTGAACAATAGATGGTTTTGTCTTAAATCCAGATTAGCTAAATAGCATTAGACAAAGCAAAACAAAAAATCTTGTCATTTGAGGGAGTGTAATTTTAATTAAAAACTGTAAAATAATAGCTTTGACAGTTGCAGATCCTTTAAAAATAAATGATGCCTCCTGTCCTCTACCATCAGCCGTGTCTGCACAGCTTGACACGCTCCTGACTGTGCTCCCCGTTCCTGCACCCTGCAGCCAGGGCCCCCACAAGCAGCTTCTCATTCTCTCGCTGCTGTGAAATAGCCACTCAGCGCCAAACCCACTGGGGCAGGTTCTGAAGCCCCACTCACCACTTCAACCCATTTTCCGTCCCTTTCAGCTGCATCGCCATACATATCCTTGTCTGCTGTGCTGGCTTTCATCTAGACTCCGGCAGGCATGGAAGAGTCTCCAAGCAAACTGTTCAGCCACTGGAGAGCAGGGTTTAATCACCATTTGCATTCTTAGTGCAAGTCATTGGCACCCGAGTTTGACAAACAAAACACACGCTCCATTCAGAACTGAGCTACCTGACTTACCTGGGGCAGAAAACACACAAAAGGATGATGAGGAGAAAGCACGTTTCCAGTGAAGCCACTGTCATGCACCAGGCTTCTTACCCTGTTGCCATATTTTGAAGCTCCATAGGTATTCTCACCTCCCATATCAGCTCAAATCAGGCTCTATGGCATCGAAGAGAGAAAAAATTACGTTTGTGGACCAGAGTGCAGGAGAACTCGGGGTATTTGGCTCTGCAGAAGGAGCAAGGAGACCAGCAGCAACACCGAAGCCCCCAGTCTCCAGCCATGCAAGGTGGGGGGATGCTGCCATCTGCTGACAGCCTCCCCCTGCCGCGATCAATAGCTGGCGATGCGCAGCAGGCACCTTGAGCGTGTTCTGTCCTGTTCTTCAACCACGGCACGCGGGACAATGGCAGCCGGCATCCAGGAACACTGCTCGTGTACCGACAGCAGAACCGAGCCCGGGCTGTACCCGCGCGTGGGTCACCAACCCTCTCCCAGCTACTTCTGACCTAATAAGTGGTTTTCACAGCTCTAAGTTCTGAGCCCATTTCACCACCTGTGGCTAGGACTACTGGTGCTCACCGGGCTGTGATCAGCTCAGCAGGTGAGAGGGACCTTGGGCAGTGTGGACGCTGTTGTCCTGGTCTGAGCTAGAAGAGAACTAATTCTGCCCAGTGAGTTTACTGTTCAGCTCACTCTCTTCCAACGGCACTTTCTGAAGTTAACGGCAGATTCTCACAGACTGTGTCTGCGTCTAGGAGCGGTAACACTCCATGTTTAGATACTGCCAAGGATCGGTGTGTGCAGAACGGCTCTTGCTCACACTCGCTCATGTGCAGAGCAAGGTCACTGCTAAACCTCGTGCACCTTGTTGGGGTGCAGAATGTAAAAGCTGCACCTGCAGGGAGGAGTGGCCAGGACAGGGGACCCTAAGTGACCAACGAGGGATTCCATCCCATATACGTCATATTCAGCATAAAGCTGAGGGATCACGAGGGTCAAGCCTCTTCAATGTCCAGTGTCCAAGGAGGGCTCTGTCCATTTTGCCTTCAATCCCAATCCATGCATTCCTGAATCCAGTTCCCATCTGCCACTGAGCCCAGTCTAGGACTTCCCCAGTGCCTGCTCCACAGCACCCGTGGTGACAGCGACGTAACTGCCATAAGGGGGGTTGAGTTCAATACTGATTTAGTATATATTTGATTTTATTATTATTATTCATTAAAGCTGTTTCAGTTTTCCAATCCATAAATCTCTCCCTTATTCCCTTTCTCTTCCCCTTTGGGAAGGGAGAGGGGTTAACAGAGGGTGTCTGTCATTCATCTAGTGGCCAGCCCAGCCCTAATCCTTGATAACTACCCATACCAAAACATATCTAATCACTCCATGGCACAATAGCCAGGCAAGCAGCCGTGCTCACACAGGCTTAGCTGTTCAGATTTGGCTCAGCAGGTAGAAGCAGACCTCCAGCCAGAATGCCAAGCCTCCTCTCTACATCCAGAGGGCCTGGAGGTGACACAACCACTTCCAGACCCATTCAAGGTTGGACTGCAGGGTATCCAGGATAGCACCAGAGGTAAAGCTTGGTTAATCAAGAGGTTTGCAGCAGACGCTTTTCCCTGGGTGTCACCACCCTCCCAGTTTTCCCCATATGAAGGTTAACTGCCTCTGTCCCATAGGGGAGTCCTCCATCACTAACATTCCCCTCTGCTCCACAGGTACCAAAGATCTTTTCTAACACTGCCTTGACTGGCAGTTGCAACCCACAGCACTTTCAGCTTTGTGCTATTTTCCCTCTCACCTCACCCCATTAATCCTTTTATTACCCAAAATGAGTTAGCTGTTACCTACAAACCGCTTTGCCAAGGCAGATGCCCTCAGCTCACAAGACATTACCGAGGCTTAAAAAGATACCACTTTCCAATTTTAAACACATCTAAGAATTTCTGCAAACCCATCTAAAGCAGTTGCACGGCAGGGTATGTCATAACCCTGCGCATCAACTCCTGAGTCCTGCTTTAGAAGTTCCTTGGATCTTGGCTGGCAGCGACGGCCCCGGAGTAAAGCTCTTGTCAGTGAGGTGCAAGCTCAGAGATCATCTTAGGAGGTCAGGTCATCTGCATCAGCTTCCACGTGTGGTAAGCTGGTGTGTAGTTCCATTTGTTAGCTATGCTGCAGGAAAGGTGCATCTGCTGCCGCATGCTTCCCCCCAAGCTACCCTTTTACATTGGAGCTCTAATTTCCATTTCATAATTCTACAAAAATGATTGGGCTGGCTTGCGAAATAAATTAACACAGTTCATTCCCAACTGGTCTATCAAGTGGTATTATCAGAAATTCTCTTACTTCAGAAGTGTCTGTGGTAGTTAAGGACATAGGCAGGTAAACCAGTTCAGAAAAACTGATGTGCATCCTCTCTATCATTGGTTTAAAACATGAACATCAAACTAGCAGGGAACTTAAAGCCCAGTAAATTCAACTAAAGGAAGCCTTGAAGCATCACTGACCTTCTTCCATCAGGTATCGAAATGTGTGTTCTGTTCTGGACTGATAAAAATAAAGGTTTTAGAATAAGGAGAAGTGGATTCTTGATACAATCTTCAGGGTGACTCTAAGCAGGAAGTACAAAAGCTCACGAGTACCAGTGCTTAGTACTGCAAAGTTATCTCTATTAAGGAGAGAAAAAAATCCCTGTAACAAAATAGCTTGGTTTGAGAGTAAAAAAAGAGGTCAAGATAGACTGCTTTTGACTTCATAACTACTCTTTGTAATTCAGTGTACAAGATGGAACAGGTAAACCAGCCTTTTTTTATTCCCCTGCTGTCCTCAGTCAAGCTGTAGGCCTGTGTTACAGGGCACTAGTGCGCACCACCAGCACACTTACTGCAAGGCCTGTCAGGGCTCTGTGGCTGGCTGCTTGTTCCGCAGAGAACAGCCACCACTTTTGGCGAGACCGTGCTGCCTGTCTGGGAGGAGCTAAGACATCTTTGCTCAGCGTTAGGTATCGCTTTTTATGGAGAAAAGTAGATAGTAACAGACTGAACTAGAATGGGTTACACAGTTAAAGACTTTGTGCCTGAAAACAGGCCCTTCCACCCCAAGGCTCTCTGAAAAGCTCTGTGATGAAGCATCACCTTCAAGGCACAATACTTGTAACTCAAGCAACTTAGACATATCAAGCATCAGGACACATCACCAAGGATAATGTCTCCAACTGTTCATGTCAGAACCACAAATCCAACAGGTGTTTTAAAGCATGTTGCAACAGGCTTGCTACATTTTGACAGGCTCCTTCCTAACAGACTCCAAACAAGGCGAAACAAGGCAAGGGATTTCCAGCTGCTGCTAAGGGACAATGCCACCAGCCCAGAGTGTGCTTCCCACTTCTATCACCTGCCAATAGCTCTTCAGCTGCTGTCACCTGCTGTGTACAGCCTTGAATAAATCAGTGGATTTTCTGTAGTGAGTACATTATGCTGTCATACATCAGACGTCTGAAAAAAAGACCAACAACTCATCCAACACTAAATGGCCACTACTCTGAGTTCAGATATCCTTATTTCCTCACTCCAAAAACTTAAAGGAAATCCCAAACAGTTACATCTTCATGGCAACACACAAAGCAACTGGCACAGAAAGCACCCTACTCAAAACTCTCATCCTTCAAAGCACTTTCAAAGTAGAAATTTGAAGAAAAAAAAAAATATTCACCTCTCCATTAAGTAATGGAGATGCAAGATGTGGAACAAGCCTGCGGTCTGAAATCAAACTCCAATCATCTGAATTATTCCACAATCCCACATTGCCATAACTTTTTAAACCATAAACAGGAAATCCCTGCTGGCAAGGAACCTTCTATGATTTAGCTGAAAGGCAAAACTGTAGAGTCACGTATACGTTAACTCTGGAGACACCAGCATCACACCCAGAAGGTGACCCCGCTGCACGATACCCGAGTATGTAGTCACAGATCCGAGCTCTCCTGCTGAGCCTGTCCTGTACAGGGACCCATAACTGCCAGTCAAGGGGTAACTATTAAAAGTATGTTATATCATCAACAGAAATAAAACCTGTGACCAGGGCTGGTGTGGAACCCGAGCGTTATTTGACATGAAGTTGGAACTTAGGCAGTACAGAAGAGCTGTCTGTTACAAGCACTATCACAGGTAGTGTTCGAAGTCATTAAAATACTGACTGGAAACAGCAGAGTCCATTTGAACAATTTATTAGTATCCTCTTTTTTTACAAGTTTTAGAAAAAGAATCCCAGGATTTTGCCTCCTGTGTGTTTTCGCCTAGCCTCCTCATGGTCCATGATGCCAGCTGAGGTTGTCAGTACAATGTACCTGTCAAGAAAGAACAAACAAATGTTCAGTTTGTTTCCTTCTACGCTTGTGCAGAGTTGACAGCACCAACTTCCTCCCTGTATTACAACAGTAAGGTTTGCTTCTGCAAGAACGGGCCTGACGGAAGCAAGATCAGGTTACTGGACAATGAAAAAGACACTCCTCTCACAAGTACAGTTGTGCAGCACACAAAGGATGTTTACAGGCTCCTGTTCTCCAAATGTCTGTGTAAGTCTCAGAAGTTTTCTTGCGCATTCCCACTGTGAATGCAGTTCTGCTGCTGCAGCAGTAGCAGCTCTATAGTTTCTAGACAAAGTCTGGTTCTATTTTAAGCAGACATTTTTCTTCAGAGCAGGTAGAGTTGCCATGGTGCCAGACAGCTCCTCAGCTGCAAGCGCTTTGTCTCTCCGTGTTTTGAGCGCTGTGCACTGATGCAGATGAGTATCTGGACTGGGACTGACAACTGAAGCAGCCTTAGTCATTGCTACTACCAACACTTGGATTATCAGCATACTTCATCCACACAGCTTCATGTCTGAGAACTTCCTGTCCCACCACTCTATAAATACTCTTTAGAAATACGACAACACACAATAGTAAGCTATATAGGTACAGCAAAAGCAAGCAGCTTATCACTGGAGCTTTACAAGGAGAAATGACAAGGAGCTGTTAATCCTGCCTTTGATGGGACAGACTGGCTGAGCCCCTGAAGACTCTTCTAGCTCTGTCATCCTGGTACACCGAGATTTATTACTCGACTCAGTGAATTTTGGGAAGCAAAAATATACTGCTTAACAGTGAAGATTTTGTGCTGTGAAGGCTTAACAGGGGCTCCAGGTTGCTCATCACTTAAAATCTAACCAATTTATACACAATCGGGAAGTTTAACTTAAAGTATATGACCTACTTCCACCGACCTGGTAACTTACATGATTGTTCCCTCATCTATAAATGGCCATATATAAAACTAAAACGAGTAAGAGAAAAGTCCTGTTTTCCCAGTAAACTGTAGAAATAGTGAACTTAGGTTTTACCAAAGCCAAGCAAAAATAGGACCCTGCTTAGCAGTGCCCCTTTAAAACAGATTAAAAAGAGCATTTATATGGAAGACATTTTCAGACTGGTACTACCTCCAGACTGATGAGAGAGGAAAGATGTCTGGCGAAGCTACCTTAAGCATTACAAAAGCATATTAAAAAGACCCCACATCTTTACACATGACCTGGATTTAACTTTTCTCCATACTTACCCAAACTGACGTGAAGGCAGCAGGTTGTTCTGCCACTTTTCCAAATCCTTCAGCTGAACATCAAATCTGGGACTGATTACACCACACTACAAAACAGAATTCCATTACAAACTGAAGAACTTCATAGACTGGATTTGCACATTTGTGCTGTCCAGTTCACTGACCGCAGGAATTTAACAACTGCAAATAAAACACTTTTGGCAGCAAAAGATCAGAGTACCAAGAAGCACACTCCACGACCCGTAGTATGAAACAGTGCTTCCACTCAGCTACATGGAGACTCTCATGCACCTACTGAGCTGTTATTTCATTAGCCTTGCCACCGCCGCCTCCTCGCTTGGAGAGGCTTACATTGCTGAAACTAAACTAACAAATTAATAGCTAGACCTGGGAGAGCACAAAGTATACTATAAACCACTAAAGATTGTTAAGCATCCTATAGCCTTGAAACTCTTGTGATTACTCAGGGATATTCTACCTCTAATCATCATACCTACTTCACAAAAGTACCTGTAGATTTTAAACGGGGAGAAATTAACAGGCATAGAAGTTACTGAAGTTTAAGTTAAGCTTACTACTTTACTACTACTTACTGATCATGACTATCACCTCCCACTACCTCACTGGCCCGTTATCTTCACAAATATCCAAAAGCAAAACAACACACCTTCTTGCACCGACAGACCTTTTTCTGAGCCAAATAACTTGTTCCCTCACTGCAAGTATTGAGAGAAACACTGTATCCTGCTGCACCGTTACAAAATAAGCCTACTACACTCAAACCTGAGATATGTTATTACAGACACATTATCACTAGTAATTTGGGTGGTGTCACAATTCTTTGCCTATTATGCTCAAGCAATTCTCAGTTGCAGTGTTTGTTCATCATGGAGATAGCCCCCTACATATTCTGACCAAGTAGTTTTGTTACTTCTTTAGTAAAGAAGCTTAATTGAACAGTTTAGCTGGAAACAAAGATGCACAGCAAGGCATCACAGAACTAGACAGCTCAATGTTTTGAGGCAAACGCATTAAAAAAATTTCCAAAACACACGTGAATACTTCATACGCCCCAAGAACTCAAAAAGCACCAATTAACATAAAATTCATCTTTCCCTCAAGTGCAAGTAAACCCCATCTAGTGGCAGCAGAAAAGTTCTTTGTCATTCTGCATGTGCACAGGTGTTAAACATCAACTGGAAAGCAACTCAGTTCCTCTCTTAAGACAAGTCTTCTAGACAGTTTATATCAAAGAAACTGAGAAATCAATAGGTGGCCAGAAAGCCTTTAAAGAGAGCAACACAGAGCACTTGCAAGCAGACTTCCCTGAAAACGCATCTTACATATTCAGAGTTTAAAAAAAATTTAATTGACAACCATACCACTATGAATCTAGAAAAATGCATAAGCATCTGATAACTACTGATAATACCCATATTCCTTTTCCTTTACATGGATTTAGTAACTACTACCTTCTTCACAAGTAATTGTTTGAGAACTGGAGCAGACAAACAGAATCACAGAATGCTAAGGGTTAGAAGGGGTTTCTGGAGATCACCTTGTCCAAACCCCTTGCTAAAGCAGGTTCATCCAGAGCGGGCTGCACAGAATCATGTCCAGGAGAAACAGAAACCCCCCACATTTAAACACCTCCCCAGGGAACTGAATTCAGGAAGAGAAATCCTACCTTGTTGAGTCTGCCTGTGAGATTGACAACAATCTTCCCAGCTCTGTGGTCATCAATTATCTCAAATTCACCAATGTAACCTACAAAAGATTAGCAAACAGATAAATCAAATACATAATACTTAGCTATATTAATACAACTCAGTTAACTATGTTGTACAAAACTAACTCAAGCATCTTGGTCTACTTTTATTCAAAAGCATCTTAAGACAAGAGCATCCACAGAAACCACACAGGAGAAACGAGTGAGCGCTGAGCACTCTGGACTTACCATGCTTCATCATCACAGTTAAAAACCGGACGATTACTTTGGAGCACGGCCTAATGAGAACTTGGCGTTTCCCACGTTTCTCTGCATTGTTGATGCTTTTGAGAGCATCGGCTAGAACATTCATGCGCACCATGGTGCCTGTAGGGAAGGGGAGAGGCAGTTACGTACAGCAGCTTTTCAGCACAGAAATACTGAACAGCACACTTTTTCTTTTAAGGCTAATTTTAGACCTGAAAGACCTAAAACTGACAAAAGGTGGCATTAAACCTTAGTAAGTGTTCTTAGTCTAAAAAGCAGATCAAATAACATACTCAGGTATGCTAAGAGTATTCACAACTCCCATGACAAGCTAGGAAACCAGACACACTTATTTAAACTTAGCTTTGCCAACACGTACACATGAAGATTTAAAAACCACTACCTAGACAGCATTTTAACAGTATGACAGCTTTCCCAGGTTAATCATCTTAGACTTTAAAACTCAACTACGTAGTTTACCCAGTATTAGCCCTATTCTAAAGCAAATCACACATAGCATTAAATATAACCAATACTGCTCAGCTTGCAAAAAAAAAAAAAGCAGGATGCAAGCACAACACAGCACTCTAGAAAAGGAATTGAGCAAGCACTCTTGCATTCTCGTGATAAAGGCAAAAGCACCCAGATGAACACAAGGTACAAGTACAACTTGGTACTGTTGCCCCATCAACCAGCAGAGCCAGTGCCCTGCCAGCACCAGCCACTAAGGTGCTCCTGCCCCAGGGCCACAGGGCCATTCCCGAGATGGGCAGGTCCTGGGGCACATGAGGGCTCTTACTCCTCAGCCAGGGACCCCCAGACGAGCAGGCCTGGCCAATTCCAGCCCAGACAGTGAGTGCTGCCAGACACCCCATGGCGAGGGCCGCCCTCTCTCCCAACGCCCAGACCACCGCCCGCTCCCCAGGCCCACCGCTACCTCCTCCCAGGCCTCGCCGCACGATCCTCTCTCACGGAAGCCGACAGACTCCGCGGCCTGGGTCCCCGGAGCCCTGCCCAGCCCAGCCTCCCACAGCCCCGGCCCGGGCCTGGCTGCCGCGTCAGCCCCCGCCCTCGGCTCCCGCCCCGCGCCTCTGCGGAGAGCGGAGCCACAGGCAGGAGGGTGCTTCCCCCCACTCTCCACTCCGGAGGCTCCAGAGAGCGCCAGGGAAGACACCGACGGCCCAAAATGCGCCAGGCCGGTCGGGCGCAGCCTCATGGCCCCGGCGAGGCGGGTAGGGGCAGCGGCAGGGCTCGGATGGGACCAGGAGGCGGCGGATAGGGGCCGAGACCTCGCTGAAACCCCCACTCACCGGTGCAGCAAGATGGCGGAAAAGGAAGAGGCCGGGCGCCCGCGCGGGATTATGGGAGGGCCATGGGCGCGCGGTGGCCCACGAGATCTCGCGAGACTTCGTATCCCAGTCGGGAGGCGCCGCGCACCAGGCCTGCTCATTCCCATTGGCCAAGAGCCGCGCATCGCACTTCCGGAGCGACGCTTCTGCGCGGGTTCCTATAGCAACCGGAACGCTTCGCAGCGGGCGGGAGTACGGCCGGGCCGGGGGGACAAAAAGAGTGCGGCGAGGCGGCCGCGCGGCCTTCCGCTGGTCACAGCCCGACAGAGCGTCAGGGACCGGCCTTCCGGGAGGAGAGAAACCAACCAGCCCAAACCGACGACAGAAGAACTGCCTTCCAGGGCACCATCCCTGCACGTCTGCTGTGTGGTGGGACTTTTTTCCCTGTTTTGTTTGGTTTTTTTTCCCCAAGACTGAACAGATAAATTCCTGACATTCAGTTTCCACTGAAGGTTGAACAGGGCCCAGCGGGGGCTGAGGGACAGGGGTGAACAAAGCTGCACCCAGCAGACAGGTTGTGTCTCTACTGCATTGTAACTCCAGAGGGGCACACGGCTCTGGGGGCTGTAGCAGCAGATGTACAGCAGCCTGAGCTGCTGCCGATGTGGGGCTTGAGCGGCTGCCACCAGCGCTCCCGAACGACACCGCCCCATGTCACCACCCAGCGTCTCCTCCAGCGACAGCCCGTGCCCGTTCTGCAGAGCGCTGCCAGGTCACAGCTCCAAGATCACGCTGCAGCATCTCCCCACAGCTGGGTCTACCACAAGTTTTACCGGTGAGGTCCAATTTGTCCACAACCCATCACTTTTATCAGTGTTAACTACAGGTGCCATCAGAGCGTTCCCCCTCTGCAGCAGGAGCTGTCAGCGTACTCTCGTGGCTGGCGGAAGTCCCACTATTCACAGTAAGCTATTTCAAACGATTTGCTGAGCTATTTTCTGCCAGGACACTAAGCCCCAACTACCACAGGGCACTAAAATGCTTTTCCCAGTTCCCGTTCTTGATGGAAAGACGCATTACACAATTTTCTGTATGTTCACAAGGAGAAGTCTCACAGAAGTTTCTCTTTAGTCTGTATTTACCTATTCGACAGTTACAATAGACACCAAAGAGACTTTGTTTTAAAACAGTAAACTTTTAAAATGCATTAACACAGGTTTTAGCTTTTTAAAGAAAAAAAGTTCAGTTTTAAAAAAAGGAGGGAGAGGTCATAGAAAAGCACAAACAATTCCAACAGGCTTATGTACACACAAACCCAGCATGTGCAAGGTACAGACACAACATTCATAAAACCAAACGGTACATGGCTCCATGACAACAGCAGTTTTTAGAACAATCAGCTCTTCAATTAACACACCTTAACTCATTTTCTACAGTCTCAGTGCAATGAGTTGAAATTCACACCACAGCTAAATAACTCAACTACAGATTTATATACTCCAGACCCCTATTCAGCAGATAACCTGGTGTATGCAGCCAAAAAAAGCAAACGGATTTAGCGAGACAAGGGGATCACAACCTCCTGCCCCGATTTTGGGTATGCACCCCCAGTTAGTATCATTCCTACTCAGCCAATCGTCCTCCTTCCAAGGGCTCAGTAGGAACAAGCCTCCAAGAGTTTAAGCTTTCAGTACCGCCTTTCATACTCACTGCAGCCACAAAGTAATGATCAGTGAATCTAACACAGTTACAGACACCACATGTTACAATTCTGCTGATTCTCGAGTTGGGGTAGTTACTCACAGGGCCTCTTAGCTTGGTGAAGACACTTAATTAAGCTCCATACATCAAAGGTCAGGATCTTTCACCTAAGATCAGCTGCAGGCTGCAGAACCCTAGTCAGCACAGCAAGAGACACAAACCCACCATAGTTGCTAGAGTGACGTTTTCACTTCATCAGAGCGCCAATTAAAAAAAAAAGCCAGTGAACAATACTATTGTCTTAATTGTATGTTAAACTCTCACGACTGTTCCTAAGGAAACCTTTACAAGAGTGAACAGCAGTGAAGTCTTCATTCATTTTTCTTTTCTTTGTGCTTGAGAAGTTTGTTTATCTCCCTTTTGGCCATTCCAACATACTTTGTAATGATCCCGTGCTGATTTAGTCCAGGGAACAGCAACAAGAAACTTACTAGAGAGAAAGAAAATTCAAAAGCAATTACTTAATAGCCCTTTAACAAGCTTCTGTCACCTCGCAATTCCTTGCTTCTCTTAAACCCCAGTAACTGTTTGAAAACATAAAAATATAACCCCACAACAACACAACCAACCAACCAACACCATAAAAAAAACTGTTAACAAAAAAAAAATCGCAACACTCATAAAATCAAAAATTACTTCTACCAGCCTCATACAATTTCAGGCAGCTAACAAAAAAGTTACTTCTGTTTTCTATGTTGCACACTTACCAATAAGATAGGTCAGAAAGAGATTGTGAACCTGCTGTCCGATCCAGGCAACCACAGCAAGAGAAAAAATCATAGTCATGAAGTACTAAAAATGAAAAAGGAACAGTTATTACAGATCTGCTGGGAATTCTCACACTTCAGTATCTGACAACACTTCAACATTTAGAACTAACTTGAAGCTTGCTGGCTCTTCCACATGCAACACCTAAGCAGAGGCTTGTTAAAACGGAGATACAGAAACTGTGATCGTATGTTCTCATTTATTTTCAGCCCATCAGTTTCACAGGATGCCAGTTCTCTTCTGCCCAGGTATCCCTTCTAACCACACTACGCCATCCCAGCTGACACAGCTTCCGCCTCGCACAGTACCTGAAGCTGTTTTCAGGACAGTAAACTCAGTAGTTCATGTATCCAAGATGACACACCACTAAGATCTAGGTTTTTTAGACAGTTCATGTACACTGGAAATGAGATGTTTTTCCAAAAACTGACCTATCCAAAGAAACCCGGTTTAGCTTTATCTTAACGTGACTGGGATGCTCCTAACTGCACAGTATCGCAGGCTTAAAGCCACGTATTTTACCTCTCCAAGTTTGAATAAGATGTGTGACTGGCCTCAAGTCACAGCCAGAACCGCTGGTTCTGGTTTGAAACACCAGTTCATTCAGACATGTACCTTGCTAAGATACTTAAGGCAAAAAATCTTAAGACAAGAGAGATGAACTCCCAGAACTCAATACCATTTTAGGCTTCTCTTCCTTCAGCGTAAAGAGACGTTTCCACCAGCCAACAATTCGGCGACGAGATTTTACCAAATTGCTGCAAATCTCATGAAATCTTTGCTGCTGTTCTGTAGTCCTTTTATTAAAGAAAAGAGCCAGAAATAAGAATTAACAATTTCACCTGAAATTTAAGAAATCTCCCATCACCTTGTCCCAGCAGTAAAATTTTGCAGTACTTATCCTGGCGTTTGTTTCATTTCGTGTTATATCGTATCCTTACTGAGCACAGCAATGCAACTGCCCACGTAATTTTTCCATACGTTGATTCTCTTAAATTAACAGCCAAAGAGGAGCCACATTCAAACCAGAAGAGCGTTGTTTCTAATCTGATACCAGCATGACACACACAAGTAATACACAGCCTATTACTTCGGCTTTTATGTTCGTTCATTATTAGACAAGAACATTTATCCCCTAGTCGTCTAAAAGCAGATATACTAAAAATTACTTTTAACTCTAAATTCAGGTGAAATTAGATTCTTTTCCTCATACAAGCCTCACCCTTTTTCAGATCTGTTTCACTCACGATCACATCATTCTCTCTACGTTACTCTTTTCCTCCATTGTATTTACTACTGCAACTCCTTCCAAACATAATCTAACAACCTTCTTCATAATTTTACCTCTCAGTATCTATTATCCATTAATTATTAGAAACTAGTTTAGCAGAACTAGCTAGCATCCTTAATGAAGAGCAAAGAGTGTTCCTACTCCTTCAAAAAATCTCATTTTTCTAGAAGAGAAGGAATAATAAAGACACATTGCAGTAGTTATCTTTCAGGAAAACAAGAATGAAGGGCATCTTACCAGTGCCCTCATTTAATATATTATACAGATTGCCAATTTCTTACTACAATGACTCTATAATGTAATTATTGGTATTTGCGAGTCAGACAGACATTCTTTTAAAGTCCATTGCTTATTTACACTCAAGAAACTGTTTTAATTCAAACTTTCCTCACCATTTATTAGAGCCAAAGATTCTAGGTGCAAGAGCAGGAACAAGATAATCAGCCAAGCAGAGGAACATAACAAAACAGGAGACGCCTGAAAGAACGGATGGGTCCAAGTAGAAGATCATTCTGCAGAAAGAAGATAACAGAAATTATTTCTGGGTGTTCAGAGAGCTAAATACTAGACATATTTAGTTTTTCAGACTGGCTCAGAATTTCAAACAGTAGACTTACCCTCTTGCCCAACCCTCAAAAAAACCTTCAATTTTTTTCTTATTACTAATAAAAATAGGTTTAAGTACTTAACAGTATTACAAAGAAATACAGATAAAAAGATACAATTTTATTAATGTACTAAATAAGAAAATGCTACAATACAGCAAGCACAGAATGATGTTCAGTAGAAGTAAAAATTCCTCATTATTGTTCCCTCAGTTAACATCAAACGAACTTAACACTGACCAGGGGAGGAGGACAAGCAAGTAAACACATGAAATAACCAGGTAGAGTGAAAGCTCAGATCTTGTTGGTTTGTAAGTCTGTCAGAGAAGTTAGCTCCACTACGTCATCATTTGCTGTCTCATCTGTGAAAGCTAACCAAAGCTGTTCTGGACAAGAAGCCATAAGTCTCCAGTTAGGACAGTGTTGTGCTACACTAATGCAGCACACTGACAGCTAGTATGTATTATATATTAAGTGCGCAATCACTCAAGTACAGCAGTACAGTGACTGCACAGGAACGAGCTCATCTCCTAAGTGTCTGCTAACACTCAGCTGTGCCTCCCGCTACTTAGCTGCACTTAACAGAACTTCCTGAACACTGAAGACATAACAGAAATGACCCAGTCCATAGCAGGGCCAGTCTTTCTATACGTCTAGCACAGTGCTGCTGTGCTGAACATTCATTTTTGGTGAATCCAGAATCTGAAGTAGTTCTATTTCCTTAAAGTACTCTTCAACACAAGGTCTTTCCCACTATAATCACAGCATCTGTAACAGAATACTCTGAGTTCGTGCAATTACTTCTTTTAAAAGTTACTTCTCCGTTTCGATTTGCATCCTCCTCACCTCCCTTGAAGACCATAAAATTTTTATTACCCAGAAGACTGATTATTCCTGCCTCATCTGGCTCAACATTTATTTTTGTAACTCTTCTCCTTACTCCAAAAGCACATGTAACTGGCAAACTCCACAGCTGGCATGGACACAAGGCAGATCTTGATCTCAAGAGGTCACCTGACTATTACCCCATTATGCGAACACTCCAGCAAGCCCGTTCTGTATCACCAATCCAGAGACAGGCAACATCCTCCCACCCTGCTGACTGGAAGTTACCCACAGTCTTTCCTTTTCCTTCTTTCTCAAAGGACAGGACAGAGAATGTAAAAAAAACAAAACAAGTTGTGCAAAAGCGACTGAACTCATCCTAAACACCACACCAAAGATGCAGAATAGGAAAGTTTGCCCCAGAAAAACAAGTTTTCCATAATCATATTGCTGTTGGTTTGGGGAAAAAAGCCAAAGGAGATAACCAGATTTGACTAAGAAGCAGGATACAAAGGATGAGGGTTGAGTATGAATACATCAATGACGAACATATAGCTGAGCACGGTAAAAACCTACAGCAGCCACTGCCAGCAAACAGCTTTTGCAGAAAGCACTGCCCTCCCTCTCTGAGCAGCACATGACTCCTGCTACTTCCTGTTATCAATACTTAAAGAGTTTTCTTTTCAAAAAAGTTCCCATGCATTCAAAAACAGAACCTGGAGTAAGAGTCTTCCTATCAGATTTTTTCAAATGTCTTACTAGTTTACTTAATAGGGTTACTAGGAGCCATAAAGGTGCAACGGTCTTCTAGGCTCCTTCCACAAGCTACTTACAGGAAAGAAAAGGAAACAACACTCATCAGCGCCAGAGGAAACCACGCTCTCTCCCAGCGAAGAACTTTATCGGTCAACAAAATTACTTCTCCCCATCCTTGCAACTGCTCTTCCAAGCTTGCAGTTTCTGCAGCCTACACAGAAAGAGAATAAAACTATTTTATTACTAACCAGAGTATAAAATTAATTCCCACGCTTCAAGTAGTTTACAAAAAAGTATCCTAATTAGAGACCCCAGTCACAAATCTTAGCAATTAAATTACCAATACTGTAATTTTTGTAGTAAGTTATGCTATTGTAGAAGCGATACTTTAAAATAGTCAAGATCCTAATAAAGTAGCAGCACATGTTATTAGACCAAATGATACCTCCTCCTAGATTTTGCCAAGATGTTTTCCCCCAGTCTCGCATTTATGGTGCTCCCTCCCTCTAGATTAGGAGAAAGTCAAGGTTTAGAGCCTAGTTAAAACCTTTCAAGTTCTCAATGTCAAAAACTGCAACATGAGAACTATTAAAAATATATGTATTTTCAAAGATAACTCTACCACATTAAACTGAAGCTTTCTAGTTGCTGTCCAGCGCTTATTTTTTATTATGTGCAAGATAGATAAAAACTCAGAATCCACAGCAGAGGAAAGTTACCCAACTGATCACATTTGGTCCACAAATAAAGTTTTTTTATAGGTTGCCCAAGACAGTGATCAGGCAACCTTTAAACTTTTCTTTCTATAGTATTCCTACATCCCTCCCTGCAGATCTTCTGGAAGGAGGCCTTACAGAGGACAGCATCAGCTTGCTAAGCAGTTCACCTGAGGTGTTCCACATTTAGCACAACTTAATAGTTCCCCCTCAGTGGGACAAGGCATCTCAGAGATTACAAAACTCAGGTAACCACGAGCAGAACCAATCATTGCCCAAGTACTAGGAGGTGAAAAGTCTTCAAGATCTGCACGGTTGCTGGGCAGAGAGTGGAGCAGGTTTCATTCTCAGCTGTGCTACACTTAACACAAATGAGAAGCCTGACACCACTAGAATAACAAAGACATCTAAGCGCAGCTATCACCGTAAAGGATAGTTTTCTTGTGTGATACCATCGGAAACTATTTGAAAAGTAGAGATCTGGATGAAAAAAAACAAAAGTTGAAAATTATCTGACATGCTGCTGAACACCTTCTAGTTATTTTATCTATTTCATTTATGCTACAAACACACAAACTGCCACATGGAGGGGAAAAAAAACCAGGCATATTTCTCCAGAAGGCAAACTGTTCTGCTTTATTATCTCTGGCTGTCTGCGTTTATCATCACAACAAAGAGAAAACTTAATGAGAAAAAGACTAGAATAAAACAGTGTTATTAATAGCAGCCTGCCTCTATCAGCCTGGAAGACAACTGCTCTAAGTTGTTCTCCCACTGGGCCAGACAGAGAAAACTTAGCTTTTGTCAACATCATCTCCAGTCCAAAGCCCATCCATCAAAAGGGCATTTTCCTTAATCAAACAACATAAAGTTTCCATAAATATGAACTTCTGCTCCAAAAAGGGCATGTTTCCCGAACACTACACACATTTTTAGCAACATAGCTCTGCACACTTTATCTGCAGAAATTCAAACCTCCCTTCCTGCGCTACTGACAGTTTCCCTCTGCACCTCCCAGGCTGTGCAGCTTCTTGCTGCAAGAGAAGGCGATGATCAACAATGCACCAAAACTCCCCTTCATCACCTCCCTCACATATTTTTATAGTGATTCTCCCATTTCCCACAGCAGCCGTTTACACCACGAAAAATATAAGTATACATATCCTTTTTTAAATTTAAGTTGTTAAGTATCCAAACCCACCCTTGACGTATTTAAGTTAAACTCATCATCCAGCTCCTGCCCCTCTCCCGTTGCATCGAAGTATCCAACAACACAGCCAAGGGATGTTGAAACACAAATATTTGAATATTAAACGTAGGCCCTGCACATCAGGTCAGGCCAGATGTCACTGCTGGCTCTTGCCTGCGAGCAGCAGAACAACAGCCGTGCTCGCTGCCAGGACGGCAACGCACAGAGCAGCCTCCTCAACCCCAGCCCCCGCCAGGCCCTGCGGCATGAGCCGAGCCCCACCCGGGAACCTTTCAGAGGCACAAGCAGGAGATTCCCCGCGTCTCCCAAGCTCAGGGCCCAGGCGGCCCTCGCCAGCGGCCGCCGCGGGCCGGCCTGTCTCCCCCGCCTCCCCCAGCGCCGGCAG
>VZZY01028410.1:1175472-1220087 GCA_013400335.1 Eurystomus gularis
GAGCGCCCGCCAGGCGCCTGCGCTGTGCAGGGTAACGCCGCCCTGTGGGAAGGGCTGGGCGGGCGGGCCTGAGGGGAGCGCGGGTGTGCGCAGCGGGAAACCGTGTTGCCTTTCCTTGCCATGCACCCGTCCTACAACCTGCACAGAACCTTCTCATCAAGACCTTGCAATGCTAATAAACAGCGGTCACTGCTGAAAGAACGGGGCACCGGCGGCATTTGCCACCCCGCTCGCTTTGACTTAAAGTGTTGCTGGTTCTCCAGCGCGGGTATTGATCTAGCGCGTGTGACCAGGGTGAAGCTGCCAGCACCTCTGCTGTAGGCACCAGAATCACAGAATCACAGAATTGTTATGGTTGGAAAGGACCTCCAGGGTCATCAAGTCCAACCAGAACCCGTGGGTGCGAGATTTCGGGATTAGCACCCAGGAGATGACTTCAGGGAGAGGTTCTCCAGCCCGGCACACCGCCGGAGCCTGGCCTACCACTTACCAGCTCTCCAACAACCTGCTTTATTTTTTCAGAAGCTCTGGCAGCACTAGGGAGAAAGGCACGAGGATATAAATGCATTTTCTGACTCAGCTTTCTAAATGTTTCAGTCACACATGTTAATGAGCTTAATCATAGTCCCTAGGATAGAATACAATTCCCAAATGAGGGCAAAGAAAACAGCAAAGATGTTTTCTGACACCAAAACCACAATACTTTTGCACCCCACCTCATCACCTTGATAGAGAGGAGAGAGAAGGACTAAGGATAATGCTGTAAAAGCAAAAACATGTCTGTAATGAGTTCTTTGGTCTTCTGCAGGTCCTTTCACGCTCATTCAAGATTATATGTAAAGGATAGATACTTTAATGAACTACTTTCAAATTCATTTACATGTTGCTAGAAGCTAAGACTATTTTGGGTACCATTTTGCACTTTAAAATGCTGGATTCCCCCCTTTAAAATCTGTAATTTTACCACCGCAAAGCTCAAACAAAAGCCAATTTCATAAGGAAGTGATGATACAGAGCACACAATGATTTTTTCCAATTAGCAGAACAATAAGGTAAAGAGTTATCTTGGCCTTGTGAAACGTCTGGTGGTCAGAAGGCACCAAGAAATAGCTAAGTATTCGCTTGTATCAATGCACTGTGAAAACGGAACGACTAGGCCGTTAAGAAAGGGCTCGAGAAGACTGATAAAAAGGAAACATCTTCCCCAAAAGGCACTGAGAGCTGGAGAATTGCCAAGAGAAGCATGAAGTCATTGAAAATCTGCAGTGGAAACGTAAAGGTGGCAGGGGGGAGATTGCAATCACCACTCATGGAGCACCTACCCCAGTTATACCACCGCCTCAAAAGAACAAGAGACAGAACATGCAGAGTAATTTACATCGCAAGCGAGGCTGTATTAACCAACCATGTAGGCGAATAACAATGCATTTGTATTAGAAAACAGAATAATTTAAAACTTTATGTATAAATAACTGGTGAAACAGGATGAGAGTGTGCGCGTTAGGAGGAGATCCCCCATGCACCCAGCGCTGCAATAAAGAATGCTTGCCTTCTAAAACTTCCAAGTCTTAGAGGGTCAATTTTGCTACCAGGTTTTACGTTATCAGTGATGCCAGCAGTAATTCTGATGAGTCTTTTGAGGAAGTACGGTGACGTGTAGAAGCATGATGCGCTGCTGTTCCTAGGAGTATTTGCAGCATCCTGCAAAAGCCACCTCTCTGGCTGTTCCATACGATCAGCCAGCTCCTGATTTCATCCATTTGTATGATTCTCTCCACAGAACCACAAGCACTTACCAGTGGAAAAGGCAGATGATATTTCTCCAATCCAATTCATCATCTTCTAGCCAGTCTTTCAGATGCTAGCTCCCACGTCAAGTCAGCTGTTACAGCTTTTCTCCCATCCTTAGAGGGCCTACAGAGGGGCAGTTCCCTCCTGTGAGACATTTTGCCGTAGCTCAGAGGGGCAGAGAGAAACACCAGCCTTGCAGGATGCCCACACCACCCAGAAACACCATCACACTGCAGAGAACAGGACAGCATGGGGCCCTGCCGTGCTACTCCACATCTTCCTTGCTGAGCAGCCAGGCCTTTTGAAGCACAATGTAAAATGAAAAAAAAGCTCAGTGTATATACATGTATATGGTTATAAAATCAGAGGCCTAATGTAGAAGGCAGAGAATGGTAATAGCAGTAGTTCAGTGTAGAAAACATTCTCATCACCTCCCATACATTGCCTGAGCTATGGAAGGCCAGTTGTTTACTGTGTGCTTCAACGTATGACACAGATCATGCTGCAACGTGACGCATTCTTCCTACACTGAGATTCACTCATAGCAGAAGCACAGAAAATTAAATGCCCAAGCTACCTTCAAAGTACCTTTAAAAGTAGCTTAATTGCTCTGTGCACTTAGAACAGACAAAAATTTTACCTGTTAAGCCTCCACCCATTCATCAGACAATATAATAAATGCATCTCTAACTTTCTTACGTTCTTAATAAAAAATGTCTGATGGAATGCAAAATTATTCTAATCAGCTATGCATTTAAGTACATACAACAGTAGTTTTATGTAATATTGTACTTTCAATGAAATTCTTCAACTAAATGAATACTCATGAACAATTATTTTCCACTAAAGAAAAAAAATACATATGCATCTGATAATGGGCTACTGTGTTAAGAACACAAAAGATGGATGGCAGGTGATTTGGACTTTTCTCGTAGTCCAAATTGCTAATGCATAAAGGGGCGCATCTGCCAATTTTAGGAAAAGCCTCCACAAAAATAAAGGGGGAGAACAAACAAAGAAACCTTTGAAGTCCTTGAGTGTCTTAAAAAAGAATGGCCAAACGTACCAAGCATAGAACACACTGATGAATAATTGAAGCAAATTAACCTTAAGGACTACAGCATTTAGGAAAACAGCACGTTAAGCACTCCCCTCCATCATTTCTGTAGGAATATTTTTATATGGTGCTTTTCATTCCAATATCACAAAGCAGTTAAATCAGTTGGTGGACAGCGCTAGGAGGTGTCCCAGGGCTAGGGCTCATGGCTGCTGCAATGCCCTCACAACAGAGCCTGCGCAGTGAAAACACCCTCCCTTCCCCTGCAAGGTACCCTTGCACTAGCATTAAGCATTGCCAATGCCTTTATAGACCTCTCCTTTATTTTTCCTTGGAAAACTTCCCTCTGATTTATATAGGACATTTAAGTCTTTTACAGTTATACGAAAAATTGGACAAAACATTACAAGACTAATCACTGAAGTCAAAACTAATTGTTGCAAAGGAAAAACAGACCATGAAGTCTCTGCAAAGTACTAAAATAACTTCTGTTAACAGTACACGTTATAATTTCAGTTATATTAACTTGACAGTAATCCACCAAAATAATTTAAGACACCACTAACTTCCCAGTGACCCATTTGGCAGAGCAATGCTCACATCCCAGCTTTGCAGACGCCTTACAGAAGGGCAGCAAGAAGAGAGACAAACTCGTGACTGGATTTTCAAAGGGTTAAGAGCATCTCGCCCACTAGCCTATAGAATTGGGAATTGGGAACAAAACTGATGAGCATACTTTGAGCTTGACTTCGAGGAATTAGTTTATAGCATGGTCCTTTGGTCAGCTTTTATTGCAGGTGATCACCATGCCAAAAATTGCCATCAGCTGAAAGGTCTGACTTCTACAGCTTCAGTTCTTTGTATGTATTTACAAAGATTTGATCTAGATTCACATTGTTCCAGGTCTGTCTTACTGCAGGAGAAAAAGCAAATCAGTTCTACTGAAAAACAATGAAGTAACTTTGTCATTATAAGAAACATGTTATCTTTTAAAAGATACAGTAATGCAGTCTTATTTAACATGCAAGATGCATGCAGAGAATCTGCTTTTGGGGATTAACCGAGACCGTACCAATTTACCATATTGTCAACATTTACCAACAAGAATGTGTCAGCACACAAAAGCTGACAGTCCCACTAACTCCTGAGCATGTGAGCTGTCTCCTCAACATTAGCTATACACATTTGAGTCTATGGAGAATCCTGCTCTAATTAGGGATTTGTTTTGTGTTTGTTTGTATTAGGCACTTCATTCTCCCCTGTAATTTTCACAACCACAAGTACCTTTGCATACAAGGAAATTCTCAATACATTTTATGGGTTTTTTTAAAACTTTATTAAATTACGCAGTAAGAACCCATCTCCACACAAGCGTTTCATTTCTGGATAGCAGAGGTATAATACATGAGCCACAGGCAAGTGCATGACCCCTCCCTTTCCCCAGCTTCCAAGAAATAAAACAGCCTGTATAATACACTCCCGTTACTATGGTGCTCCAAGCAGATTGTTCATAAGGTTATTTTTAACTGGAGAAAAACAAAAAGGATCGGCAGCGGCAGCGTCAAGTGTCTTTTTCTGCACATGAATGTTCTTCACTGCAACATTCGAACACCTTCCTCCTTGCAATGCACGGCGTGGCAGAGGGTTCAGGAAGCAATGGCAGTGGAATGCATTCGCACGGGAATCATTAGATACAAAGCCTGGGACGTCCCTAGCGTTAATCAGGCAATCAGAATGCAAAAAAAGGCCATGTGTCTGTTGAAAGTTCTTCCACTTCAAAGTGCACGTCCATGAAAAATTGGCAACAGAGGAGAAAGTAAATTCTAAGACGTACTGAGGAGGCAGAGCAGTTAGCATAGTGCAAATACTGAACATAACACAAGTTTGCCCATTACTCATGCCTGGTGTTAACTTACATTGTCTGAAAGTTACTAGCCAAGCCTTCTACTCAGATGAACTGCTACAAATCCACTCAATTAAATTAATTTCATGCCAGTAGTGGGCTTGGCTCAAATCGTTGAATACTTAAGATTTTGATTGAAATAAATGCTCTATTTAAAGTGTGTTTTTACTCTGAAAGGTGACTAAAGTGGCATAAAGGATCTTCCCACATCTCTCGCTTTCCAGCAGCTCTCTGCTTAGTGAATTCACCAAGTTTACAAAAGAGAAACTTTTTGTACATAGCTACTCAAATTTATCTGGATTGAGAACGCCAGTCACATTTCTGCTTTAGCTATCAGCACCTCTAAGATTCTGTAGTTGTAACTGAATTGTGTTCGGTTTACTTGCTCTAAGAAAAGGAAGTTGCCTTTTCCTAAAGGTGTCCCACTGCAAAAAGGAAGCAGGAAGTCTTTTAGACAACCAGCAGGACATGGATCTGAGTAAGAAGATGCCTTTTTAGAGAGACTTTTCTGACCATAATCACACTGAGTGCAGAATTAACATAAACCTTGGTGGAAGATTCACTATGGATGCATTGAACAACCATCTATAGAAGTAATATGGCAAAGGAAAATTACTTTGCAGAAATCTTTACAGATCTAGTTGAACAAAAATTGGAGAGTCCTTCATTTCCTGGATTATATGTATACCCCTGTGAACTGAAGCACTACAGTTTACAAGTGTAAACTAAAAGTATTAGGAAAGTGAAGTAAAAACCATATCACTCTACCTCCACCAGAACATCACTTTATTGTTTATCTGTCAGCAACAATGTAAAACTCTACTAGATACTCTATCCTGGTTTTTTAAAAGGTAAAGATTACATTGGATTAGCTACGTCGTACGAAAGAAACTACAGCAATCACAGTAGAATGAGATTGGAGGGACAATTTGAATTACAAAAAAGTGTACACTGCAAGCAGAGGGAAGTGCACATTAAATCAAATGCCTGTAGGATTCATTACTTTTAAATGCACAGTGACAATTTTGAGAAACTGTACATAACAGAATCACAGAAATGACTTTAAAATAACCAAAATTACATTTTGCATTTGACCATCCAACTCATAAGTAATCATTGATGTTCTATATTTTCAGTGCTTTTGGAAAATTTGTTTACCAAACAAAATTTAAGTTGTTAATTTGACTAAACCGTGAAGTAGAAGGATTGAAATAAAAAGTATATTGGAAGTACGCCTAACCTACAAGAATAAGCCAAGAGGGGGGTATGCAGGGAGAGGCTGGGAGGGAAGAGAGAAAGGAAAGAGGAAAGGGAGAAGAGAACAAAGGCTTCTTCTTCTATCTCAGAAGTTCTTCCAATGCAGCGTATATCTGATGTACAGCTCTTTGCTTTCAGTCCATTTCTGAAGTTTACATTTTGTAGCCTTTTTCCGTACTAACTGGTCAACTCAACCAGCACTGTTGCCACGCAACAATAGCAACAAGAATCTGAATGCATCAAATCTTCCCTTGCTGTGATTTCTTCATGGCCCCATTGTTTCCGTTTTTCTTTGAACAGGGTTCGGTGTTTCCTGAATTGTTCACAGGGTCAGGTGGAATTGAGTTCCAAATCACTCTGCGGTTTGTAGCATCCCGATTTCTTTCTGCAGCTAACCCCCAGACACGTTTGCAGTTCTTCCGTAGCAGAAAGACAAACCGTGTTGTTCAAGCGGTGAGCTTTCACCCTTGACCGTGGGGGTTGCAGACCATTGTGTTTAGCGTATCCCTGAGTGCAGCTATCCTGCAGGATTCACTTCCCAGTGCACCGAGATTTCCTAGGTTTCCTCAGATTAAGCCCCAGTATGCATCACCACCGACTGTGGTGCGGCTACGGATGCCTGAGGCCGAGTTGATTCTGGTGGATGTCTGACCTCGCTGAACCAGACTGATCTGCGTTCTCCCTACTCATACCCAGGCAGTCCAACCTTCATACAGCTGAGCCAAGTTATCTAGATTAGTTGCTTCCTTAATCACAAAGTCAACCTATTAAAAAGGTCAAACAAGTAATTAAAAATAAGCTGGATTTTTAGAAGTGCTTAAGTGATTGTAAAATTTACTGTTGAATCTCACCTACAAAGTTTCAGTAAAAAACCCTATGGTAACTAAAAACTTAATCATACGTAACTCTGTGTAGTTCATGTAAGAAGTAGGAATTTGTCCTGCAGGGGCAAAAAAGACCATGCATCATCTCATTCATAGTCCCTACCTCAAAAATAGTCACAACTTTCTCAAATTTATGTAAATGTCTGTGTCCCCTGGCTCAGTTTCCCAGAGACAGGAGCGTGGTTGTGTTTTGCTAGTAAACACAGACACCTTCTGTCCTTTAGACAGCAGTAGACATCTCACGTGCTCCCCGGACATCAAGAGCTGTGTAACAAATACTAGCTTACTGATAAACAAAAGGCAATTTACGCAATTCATGAGTTTACATAAAGTCTACAATGTAGGAAACAAAAGCATTTGAGAAAAAAAATGAATGCAGCAATACAAGGCAGCAGTACACCTCGACTTGCACTGGAATATAAACCACATCTCCAAAGGGGCACCACATTCACAACAGGATTTTAGTCTTTAAGGCAGACTTCCACGTACATACACATATTCTTACTATCAAATATTTAAAGCAAGAAGCAGTGCTGGAATTGTACTCTTCAACTTACCTGTTCAGCAACAGACATTCTCCTGTTGGGATCCACATCTCGGCCCTCTAACTTGGCTTTGACCCGCTTCCACACGCTAACTGCATATGAATTCCTTTCCTGCACAGCTAAGGTACAAAAGAGAATTAATTCAATTTTACATTCCTGCATAGAAGCCCACTAAGGTGTTTGGGTCTTTTGTTGCTGTTGTCAGTGGTGGGGTTTGGGGTTGGTTTTTTTGTTTGTGCTTTTTAAGCCCTGTATTTACCTTTTCCTGTTTTAGGGTCCCTGGCTGTCTTTTTGGGACTACAGGCAACACTTTTGCCAGTTCCTGGGACTGTGCTTGGAGGAGTATCTGCTGATGTGGCAAGATTTTTCTGAATTAGCTTTCTTGCATTCTGCGACATCACCTCTGGCTGAGTTTTCTGCCCTGTATTGCTACGTACAGCTGTAAAGAAAGTTTAAAAGTGCTTAAAGTACTCAAAGTAACAATTAAACATATCCAAATGTGGCTACAAGTACTTCAGTACAAAGGCATTTTAAACTCTGCGCCAGTTTTTCTCCAGTCTTTCCATTTTCTGATTTCTTTCACTTCATAAGAGGTTTTGTTCTACTGCAAAACATTTATTTACATTAAGCAAATTTTATGGGCTCTCTTAACCTCCAATTCTATCATTTTGCATGGCAGTTAAGTGCAATTCTTGTTCTTGATAAAAATCAGGAACCTGCACTTAGTCCAAATATTGACAGTATAACAATCCTTTAAATAGAAAGCCGTGCTCATGAGAAGCTTTCTTAATGTTTTTAACTGTAAAGTAATGAAAATTTTGCAAACCTTAATGCCTTTGTATGGTTTCAGGATTAATTCTGAAGTCACCATAAATTTTAATACTAATTTCCATAGAAATTACAGTTCAGTTGATACACGTGATAATATGTTCCATGTATTCTGGGCTTTGTGGAGTGAATCCAGATCTCAAAGGCTATCATCAAGTGGTCATTTGGTATTGTATGCTGAATGACTTGAATTTTATAGACTTTTATAATCTTTTAGAGATTGTCTGTATTTCAAAAATCTAATAAAAGTTATGATCCCCTCTCTAATATCAATTCTTGATGTTTTAGCATTTGTACTTTTTCAAGTTTTACCTGCAGCAAAGGTTGGCTGATATGTAGCAGCTGACGTTGGGCTTGAGCATTCATTTGATGTATCCGTGACTAAGGGTGACGCAAAACCCACCAGATTATTGTAGACACTAGGAAACATGACGGAGTTGATAATCACACAACTACTTCACTCATTGAAAACTCAAAAAGAAAAGTTAAGTCAAATTTTGCAAAAAGATACTTTCTGTATTCTAAGACAACCAAGTAGGTAGCCCGTGCTGTGTTTCTCTTAGATATGAGCAGATAAGCAAAATGCCTCCACCTGAGAGAAGGTGACTTTCTTACCTTTGGCTCTGTGTTTTTAGTTCTTTCAAGGTGGGAGTTATTTCCTGCAGCATTTCAACATGTTCCTGACTGCGGACTTGACCCATAACCTGAACTAATGTAAACAAAACTGTCTGAATATTATCTTGCCATGATTTATATTCACCCAAGAACTGCCTAACGCTATTCTCATAGGGAACATCTTCACCATCTGCCAAAGCCGCTTCTTCATCCTGTAACAAAGATGTACAAAAAGGTTAATTACTTGCTATATTTTGGCTAAGAGAATAAAGGTGAGCATTTCTTAGTCTTTTCAGCCCCTCAGTTTGTCATCTGACTACAAATAACCATAACTTTCTGTAGTTACGTTTCAAGAAAATAAATCTGAAAAAGATCAGATGTTTTACTGATTAAAAATCAAGACAATCTGCAAACACAGAGAAAATATTTCAACTGACAAATGACAGAAAAGCTTTAATTCAGCCACTGCCCGATTAGCCTCACTCTAGAAATAAAGCTTCGTGAATTCTTATAGAGATTAAATGAATTTTGTCTTGAACTCCATATGCATGAACACATCTCTGGATACTTTAAAAAGCACATAGTGATGGGAGTTATTTTTCTTAACTCTACTGACATGGGTTTGAGGAACTAATGTAAGGAAGTTTTTGACATACCTTTGCCATAGCTTTCAATAGATGTTTGACATCTCCAAGTTGTCTGTTATGACCCGTGAGCACAGTTTTAATACTATCCACCAGATTCTGAATTGTTTCACAAGCTGTTTCTATTTGCTGTTCTCTTTCTGTTTGTACCGTTCTCTGCGTAGATATTTCCTGGGTCAACTGCTTGTGAGCTGCATGAAGCCATTCAGAGCTGCCAATAGGATGTTCAAGACCAGTGCCCTAAAAGTAACAGAAATTATTTTTTTTTAATCTGTATCCAGAGATAAAAGTCAATTACTGCATAGATGCTACTGCCAAATGTTTAGCAGCTGATAGAATAAACTCCATAATCCACAACCCATTAGAAGGTATACATAACATTAATTTAAAATGAAAGATAAAATTGAGAACTCATGATTACAGTGATTCTGTGATGTTACATATTTTATGCTGACCTTTACTTACCACTCTCTGCAGGAGGCGAAGCTCCAGTTCAGAGACTGAACTGTTGAACTGTGACGCAAATGAGCACATTTGTTGACAGCGCTTGAGAAGTTCAAATAATGCAGCATCGAGATTTAAGGCTTCTGCTGTTCTAGTACGTAAACTTTCAAAATGAATGATATTACTGCAGAGGAAAGTGACCTGAAAATCAAAGCAAGAGTAAGAAAAATTACTCCAATTAAACTGTCTATTATACAAACTGCATTTGTTCCATGGCCTTAGAAGTGAGAATTTTAAATACAGCAGTAAAGCTGCTCTGTCCCAGTAGCAGTATCATTTCAGGGTCATCCGACCCTGCAGAAATTATCCCAGAGGCTACTCATACTGCTTTTGAAGTGCGATTCCCAGAAGTATTTGGTTAGCGATGTTTGTTCTTCAGATGCTGAGGAGCCAAAATATCTTCTACGCAAATCTCAAGTAGGAAATAAAGAGTGAACACACTTATCAAGTCAATAACTGTGTATAATATCAAGTCAATAAGTGTACTTAAGTATAGTACCTGACTAGCTCTTTGACTTTCTTTCAGGATGAGGTTTCTTCTTTCAGCAATAGTGGCATCAAAATCTTGCAAGACTGGTGCCAGTGCAGGATTAGCACCTCCTGCCCATTTTAAACGCTGCTCAATACTTGCTTCAAGCGTGGCTAGTTTCTCCTGAATTGGGGAAGAAAACAAAACAAAACACCACAACAAAACACAGATATAGATATCATCTGTGTATCATCTTAAGCCGGAATGTGGTAATCATAATTGACAAATGTTAGCTTATGCTGTTTAAAGGTTTATTTTCAGCACACATCACAGCTGGATTTGTTATGGAAATAGTCACTTGTCTAGATTTTAACCCACCAAAAAAACCAAAGAACCCAAGACATACCAAATTAAAAGCAATCACAGTACTAGACAAGAAGTTAAAAATCATAGAAGTCCTGAATTATTTTACAAATCTTCAAAAAATGATTCTAAACAATATGTTCACAACCTAAAAGGAAATGAAAATTCAAGACGCTAAGCAGCATTCGTTTTAAACAATTAAACATTCTCTATTACCGATACCCAAAAGTCTAAAAATACTGAGCCAAGCCACAGCACACGGAAACCTTATCGGACAGAGTAACTGATTTGTCTAGATCTACAAAGGAAGCTTCTGACTAGTAAAATGCTGCTAGTAAAATGATAGTAAGGATGATCTAAGTCAGATAAACTTAAAGAACAGGAGCATGATCAGCCTTCAGAAGGAAAGAAACCTTCACATATTTGTATTTTCACTCCTTAAACAGATTAACTGATACCCAGAGACTATTTGGTATGAGACATCAGAATGAAACAATGTAACAGTACATATCAGACAGACTGAAAGAGACCAATGAAAATAACACTAAATTTGTGCTGCAATAGCAAGAGAGAGAACATAATCTGGAGGTGGCAGATAATTTTGTGGTTTGTGTTAGAGCCACATTTCAATACGCTGCTGAACAAACCTCCCAAAAATAGCAGTACCTGGACTGTTGCAATTGAAGCTTCAATCTGACTGAGCGTGTGAAGTTTCTTTTTCATGCTGGCTAAAATTGCAGAACGAGGTGGAGGAGTAACAGAAATAGCTTGTGGGCGACTGATGAGGAGATCTTCATGCTGCCACTTTAAGAAAATGATGGGAACACTTGATTACTGATATTTCTCAGCACAAAACACTTTGCCTCACAAACAGCAATTCTAGTACTCTGGTACAATTTCTAAGTAAGGGCATTTTAAAAGGGCTAGCTGTCAGCCGATACCAGCACGCTTAGAAGTTCTAAATCATTAGAAAGTTTTAAATCATATAAGTACACAAGAACAGGCTGCCCAGGGAAGTGGTGGAGTCACCATCCCTGGAGGCATTAAAAAACTGTGTAGATGTGGCGCTTCGGGACATGTGGGACTTGATGATCCTCGAGGTCTTTTCCAACCTAAATGATTCTATGATTCCATATGTAGTTGTAAACTTTCTCGCTGGCTTGGATATTTATACCGTTAATTAGTCATTAACTTTCAGAAGTGATTTACACACATTTCCTCAGTCTAAAGGAAAACCCATCAATTCAGAAATAATTCACAAAACCAAGACAGTTTTGCTTACCAGTCTATTTAATTGATTTATTAAATGACATGGAGAAAGACTTTACCCTTAACCTACAAATCATTACAATAGTAATAGTACATTACAACAGATAGTACAATATAACTGGATACCAGCATACAGTTCAACACACACAATGGCATTTATCTAAAGCCATCTCCAAAAGGAGAACATTTTCAGGATTGATACTGCTGCTATTTATACTTTTTCACAAGCCAAACAGTGGAGCAAGGAGACAGTGCATTAAAACTTTGAAGGAAAGGTACAAGATGACATTCAGCAATGCCTACCCTGTTTTAAGCAATCTGCTCCCTTAAAGTCATGTTTGAAAAAAAAGAGGAAGAATGGGATAAAATTGCTAGTAAGAAAGCCAGTGAATGACATCTTTTCTAATAAATATTTAATGGTTATTGGAAAAAAAAATATATGTATGGACTTGAAAACGAATTTACACGTTACAGAATCACAGAATTGTTATGGTTGGAAAGGACCTCCAGGGTCATCAAGTCCAACCTTCTCCTAGCATCACTCTAACCACTACACCATATCCTCTCTAACCACTACACCATATCCTCAAGCACTGCATCTATTCGTTCTTTAAACACCTCCAGGGATGGTGACTCCACCACCTCTCTGGGCAGTCCATTCCAGTGCCTAACTACCCTCTCAGTGAAGAATTTCTTCCTCATATCTAATCTAAACCTCCCCTGACGCAACTTGAGGCCACATCTGCCTCTTATAAAGCAGCTAGTCTTCAAAAGAAGCTAGCTATAACACTTTTTTCCTTATATGTTTACAGAATAATTTAATATCAAGTCCCTGAAAATACCCTAAAGCTCATTCAACAAAATATAATGTGCTTCTTGTGCTCAGACCCACTAACTAAAGCTCACTTTCCACAGACACAATTTGTAAAGAATTAACACGTGTTGTGGTCTTACCTGGAACATGGCAATATGCAACTGTACTCTCTGAAGACTGGTCTTGCAAGATGAAATACTGGTTTCGAGTCTGCGCACTAGATCATGCTTCTTCCACGCCGTATCGTATGAGCTAGCTAGTACTGTTGCCCGGTTCATGACCAACTGAGAGAACTTGCCAACTTGGATATTGTGCTCCACAGCTTTCTTGCACAGGTCATCCACAGAAACTTTGCTTTCCGCTCCAAAGTCTTTAGCCTCTACCTGAGCAATGATATCAACGCCCAAAGCACTGATGAAACTGCATAAAGTAAGTCCCAAAGCTTGATTTGGAAGGCCAATTAAAAGCTGTCTCACAAAGTCAGCTGTAAAAGCCTTGATTGGTTTGGCCATTTGGTCTTCACTAAAACAAGAGTTTCTGTAAAGGGCTTTCACATTGACAATTTGAACAGGTCCATTTACTGCATTCTGGTCTTCAAGAGAACTGATTCCTTTTAAAGGGAAAAAACAGAATTTTGTTATAAAGAAAACATTTGATGCATATAGAAAAATATTATCTGACTTATAAACAGAACAAGATTACAGGAATTCATTTTTAATTTCTGCATACTTGTCATATATGAAACTTAAGTGACCATTTCACATTTTTCTCAAAAGGACACTGGATGAGAAATGGACAAAGCGATACTGAATATATGGTAACATTCATTTACCTGACAATGTTTTAGAAAAGGTACCACATAGCCTGAAAAATTCTTTAATTGTTTGCAGTCTCTTCAGAAAGAAAATTTCCTCCAAAACTTGCCGATTATTGTCATCGTCAAAGAAGTTAACTTGGGTGCTGCGGGCTTCCCTAATTATGTCAATCTTACGCCAAGCAACAGGTATCTCCATCTTGTTTAGCTGAGCAGTGTAAAGGAAATAAATTAGTTTTGGTTTTATAAAGTTTTCATATTCCTGACTCAGAGTACTCTGAAAAGAACAAATCCATACCTTTTCAATCAATAGACCAAATGCAGTTTCCACTTGACCAAACATTCCATCAAAGGCTACCAAAAGCATCTGACCAGCTGACATTTTGGGAGTTTCATCAACTGAACCATTTCTTGGCTGAATTAGCTCACTGTACTGAGCATGAAGTACTCTTAAAAAAAGAACATGTACATGTTTTTGCTTAATCTATAAGAAATAAATAGGATTTTCTTAAACTGATTGATCACACAGCTAGAGCAGATCAGAATTAAGTTGCATCTGAACAAGGTGTAATTTTTGCAGGNGTCCCACTTACCACATTAATCCTAATGCTGGTCTCATAAGAACAACTAAGGATACCATATAAGACAGGATTGCATTAAAGGACCAGCTACAAAGCACACTTAAAATAGAAGTGAGAGACACAGACTGTACTTCCTATGAGCATGGTAAACAAGTTATGAGTAGTAACTGATGTTCTTGAAAACCAACTACTGGTTTTATAACATACACATCTATAACAGACTGAATGGAGTATGGGGTGAAAAGGTGGAGGATAAGGTATTGGGTTATGGCTGAGATGTTTTAACAGCTTGCCACTCCTGAAAAGTGGTCTTATCCTCTCCCTTCCTTCTATCACTTTTGACCCTGAACTAACAGGCTGAGCAGGTTTTCCAATGGGTAAACCAGGAAGAAAATTAACCCAAAAGAAAAAAAAGTAAATTGTTTTCAGCTGGTATAGCAGCCTTCTTGTACCAGTGATGGAGTCATCATCACTGGCTCAAGGTAAGCAGCAAGATCACTTCTAATCGGCAGGAAGCTTTTGAATTGGCTCAGTTGTCTACCAAGCACTTCCCGGGAAGGTACTGTCTTACATTACAAGATGCACAAGTCTTTTTGTTTCACTGGGGTTTTGTCTTTTAAATCAAGTCACTGATTCATTATGCAAAAGCTGATCATCAAACTTCCTGCGGAGAGGAGTGCCATGGTTACAAGCTCTCCCTTTCACAGGTTCCTCCCACAAACTAATGGACCAGTTCCTATTTTTAGCATCCCTTAACTTCAAACAAAATCACAAGTACGTATTTTGGAAAAAGTGGACTACCAAAAGTCAGCTTTAAGCAGATGTAAACTGCCATAGCTCTGTATTTCTACGCATCCATGCGGATAAATACACAAATGCACAGAGCAGAAACGTGCTCACTTTAGACACTGCACTCTGCTTAAGAGCATCCTTGGGCAAGAAAAGCCTGTACATCAAACAAATACTGAAATTTACACAAACTCAGGTACTGCAGCCTTCATTCCCTCATACCAGAACTAAAAAACATAAGTGATTTACCTTGCAACATCAATGTAATGAGTGTGTGTTTCTTCCTCTAGTCCCATAGCAGCATTTCGTAAATAGGCTTGAAGAGATTCAACCAATGTTTGCAGAGGAACTCCATCAGTTGTTTGCTCAATAAGATTATCTAATTCATGGAGCATACTTTCTAAAGTGTACTCTCCCTTCATTAAGCACCTAAGTGCTTCAGGAAAAATGATCTGTCGGAAGTTTGAGTTCAATTCCTATTGGAAAGTATGAAAACATTAAGAAATGGTCCCCTCTCAAAAAGTATCATATGCAATAGATGTCTTGGTTTAGTATTACACCACCCTGCAGCAGACACCTCCAAAGACAACACGATGGTGGTCAGCTGGGAGTCAAAAAAACAAAATCTAATTTTTAATTTAAAGAAACCAGAAATATATTAAAACCTGTACAAACCCAAAGGTTTGACATTTGCAAAATGTAGCAACAACTACCTCAACAGCATCAGCAGCAACACCTTACAGCAATCCTCAGCAAAGCTTTAGTGGTACAGAAATCACACTTTGCAAATCTATTTCATCAAATTACGTAGCTGTTCTTTTCTATTACGTAACTATAAATTAGTGAGTTAAATTATTTACTGCATTTATTATTTCCTAAATTGATTTGAGTAGACAAGGAACAAGAATAAAAAACTTGCCAGATACTAATTTTTCTGCTAGAGTCCTTCTCATGCCACAGAAGTCAACACAGGTTAAGAAAAATAGTTGCTTAAGTGGCATAAAGCAATTTTCCCCAAGCAGAATGCACCACAGGGCTAAAGACAGCTACAGAAAGAACCAACCATTGTGTTCTGTCTCCAAATGAGACAAGACACACCAAAAAGATTAGTTACCTTGACTGCTCAGTGAGCTAAACATCTTACCTAACAGCTCACAGGGAGGACAACAATATGTGGGTGAAAGATCTCAGCTACAATGCAATGAAATTGGATGCATGTTTCTGGAAAGTTTCTGCAATGTTATTACTTTGAAGAATAAAGAAACCAAGTGACAAAAAATCTCAACTGCTTACATAGGTTGGTAGGAAAATATTTTTCAAATACAATACAGTGGAACCAAAAGCCTAAAAAAGCTTTCTGAGCCACACCAGCCATGGTTTATAAACCACCTGAGTCTTCAGTAGATATTTTACTCAAACTGCCGAAAACTTTTTTTTGTTTATCAAAGTGGAAATATTTCTAAACCACAAAATTTTAAACACATTTTTCTTCTTCCCAATTTTGGAGATAGGGGCTTGTAAAACAAGTTTTCAGAATGTTTCAAAAACTATGTTTCCGGTGAAAATAAATAAGGCTTAGCAGGGGCAGAACACAGAAAAAGCAGAGATTAAACAGTTTGGAAGTTGTTGTGGACTTCCAGCAACAGAATAAAAGAATGAAAGCAAGCCATGAAGCTGGTGTGTCTGTAGATCTGATACTAACTTTTCTCACAGTTACTTACTCGATAGTAACTTTTACAATTTGTCATGTATCGATCAAAATGGTTTCTTTCAACCAGTAAAAATGTCGATGACAGTGGCAAAGGCATGTTCAGCTCAGCCAAATACAACAATCAAGACTAAGATACAACAACAAAAAAATCTCAGCAGCATCATAAACATTTAGCTGCTTAAAGAAAGAAGCTGTTATGAACGGCTTAGCTAAAGTCTTAGAAGGTCAGGGACGAGTTAAGAAAAAGTAACAAAAGCATCACCTGAAGTGAGATATATACTCCATTTGCCAAGTGAACAGCTTCTGATGCTTCAATTGGGTTAGGAATATCCAAGTCCTGGGGTACAAGGTGACACTGCTTCAGCAACTGCACAAGGCACGTAACATTCCCACTCATGCTGCAAAGCTCCTCCAAGAACCAGGCGCCATCTCTTGAAGTCAAATCAACCAGTTGCTCGCCAGCACTAGATGCTGCACCTTCCATCATCAGATTTCGCCTAGATTAATTATGACAATTAAGACAACCTGCCTGCTACTGCATTCTCCACATAATTATATCACTTGAATGTGGTCTCACACATGAACGCACACAAGAAAAAAAATCACAAGAAGCAACTCACCTCGTCAGCGTACAAAGGGCAGAGATGATAACGCTCGCTAAGCTCAGCGAGCCCTCCTCTCCATTTTCATGAAGGAAAACTTTTATGCAACGTTCAATCTCTTTCAGCTGCTCTTCACAAACAGGTACAGTAACTGCCTCCTGTTTCAAACGCTCCACCTGTCTGATAAGCCTGTTATTGATATCTGCTGCATAGCGCTGTAGAGTCATTTCTGTAGCCGTTATGAACTGACACATACTTGGAGGTGGCTGAGGAGCATATTGCATTTCATACCTGTAAAGCAAAGGCAAACAATGACAAAATTCTCCCCTCTCGAGCACTTCAAAATTGCATTCTGCTCTGTGGGTAGGAAAAATACTTCACATTTGAACAGTTCCCACATCACTTACTCCATATCAACTCTAAATACCACAGCAGTTGATGGCTACCCTAATGACACTTTCATAAAGTCCCAGAATGCACCATATTTCCTATCTATTTGCAAGGACAGAAGACAATCAGCAGTCTCTGATGCAAAGAATGAGTAGAGATAAAAAGTAGGAAGGAAACAGGTTTCAGTGTAAATGCTTGAATATTATCTAGATGTTGTAATCCAAGCAGTAAAAATGCTGAAATGGCCTGACTTCAGAAGAAAAAAGAAAATAATTGCTTGAACATCTGTTTTAATTTAAAAAAAAAAAAAATCTTTAGTTGACTTAAAAGTTTTAAATAGTAGAAGTTTCTAAAATCCCTAAAGCCACAAACATGGTTCCTTATTTGTTCATTACACGGCAACATTACTTGGTTTTCTTTTTGCAATACACAGATTAAACTCTGGAACATTATTTTTAAAGCAGTTTTTCATCTTTTTCTCCAAACTTCTGGAATTATAACTTAATCTTTATAATTAGATCAGTCCTCACAAAATATTCACTTTCATTAGGAAATTAAAATCCTGAAGTAGCTTGAAAATTAAGTTTTTCAAACAATCCATTATTCTGTCAACTTACTTCCTAAAGATATCCTGACAACGCTCTATTGTCATATTACGGATGAGTTCTTCCATCCAGGTTTTCCACTGCTCTATTCGGTGCTTCTGAAACACAGCTTTTGGGTACTGAAGAGCTACTGTTGCATAGTTGTGCAATTGCTCAAGACAACCACGTAACACAGATCTTCTCTGCTGGAGAAGAGCACCAACTTCTCCTTCCAGTTGTTCACACTGACTGATTAGATGTGCCTGGCCTGCGTTCTGCAGAAACGCTGTTGCTGGTACGTAACTTGGAGGACCTTTTAAGAAAGATGTTTGAAAATTAAGATGTCTCTCTGAAGCACATGCATTTTATAGCATACAAATATTGAGTGTTAACATATTTTCAAAAAATATTATTTTACTTGTGATAAAGGAGGCATGGGTAATTCATATTGAGAATTTTGAGCCTAAGGTAAGAAAATAAACTCATGCCCAACTAGAGTAAGACAGACAAGTTCCTTCAGACAGCTTGGCACAGAAACCTTGAGGTGCTCTAAACCACCCTCTGAAGAACCCTCTCTCTTTTAATTTATTATATACAGGTCCTGCTTTTAGATTAGAGGTTGCCCATAATGCCTCCTGATATTAAACTCTAGTTACTTTCGAACCATTTAAAAAACCCATAAATAATCATTTATACCTAGGTCCATCTGTGTGCTAATTTCTTGAAGAAGACTTGCAAGTTGCGTTGCCTCTAAATTACTGAAAGCAGTTTGGTAATGTGTTATCCACTGCTCAAACTCATTCAGCTTCACCTGGATTGCTTCCTGAACAGCTCTTTGTTGAGACTGCAACTGTGTGTGCTCAGAATACCTGAATTATTGAAGCCATAGAATCAAGTAAGAACTACAAGAAAAAGATACTTTATGTTGAATACAAAACCCTATTGAACAATACAACTACCTTCTTGACCAGAAAGTGAACATATTGTCACCAATTACACAAAACTTTAACGATGTTGTATTAATAATTCTGTTCCCCTACAAAATAATGAATGTATGCGCATATTCATGCAATTCTGAAATCCTTGATCAGTTTCAAATAAACTTGAAAAATAAGCTAAAGTATTAGAAACTTAGATTAAAATATTTTTGTGCTATTTATCAATAGCTGCATTACGTGGATTAGTTTGATGGGACACCACATTCAGCACATTCTGTCTCTTGCCTTGCGGGTCAAGTATGGAATATGGACTAACACACGTTATATTGGAGTATGAGGCAAAGGACATAAATAAGATTAAGTGGGCAAATGGTTTCAATGGTTCTTCTGTACAAGGAGTGACTTGCTTACTGAAAGAATAGCTTTTACCCATCTCTCAGATATACATTTCTAACATTTAACTCATAACTACTTTACTAAACCACTAACTGTATCGAACTGTGAGATTCCTGACAGAATTCCAGGCTCCTTTGTACCTGTGCTGAAGCGTGTGAGAGGGATGATCCACTCCTTCTGCACCTTCCAGAAATTCTATCTCCTCCAGTAGTTTTCCTTGCAGCTTCTCTACATCTGTCAACTGCTCTTGCAGGTTCAGGTACTCTTCTAAACTACTGTCCAGTTTTGGCAGCACAGCAAGCATTTCATCTCTGTTCTTAAACCAGTTAACCTAAAACCAAGACACAGACATTATAGGACTGGACTTAATTCAAAGAGGTAAGAGAAAGCAATACATGGCAGCACTTAACCCTTCAGTGATGTTGTTCATCAAGGACTACCTCCAGTGCTACAAGTGCTAAAGTCTAACAGACATTTCTTACTTGGGCTTCTCTCTAAACCTGTATTTTTATTCCTCTAGCCCGGATTAAGACAACATATTAAAACACGTTTTAGAATTAGGCACACAGAAAATGAAAACTAAATACTTGCAAGTTCCACATAAGCATCTTCCTCAATACAAGCTCGATTTAGCTCAATAAAATTTATTAACTATTTCTAATAAATGACCCCCTCTTCTACCACCCCCAAAATTCAAATAAATGATGTGAAAGCATAGGGCCTACTTTGGTTATAAAATAGAAAATTGTTGTAGTAAATTCACCTTTATTTCAGCCACTCTTGAAGAAAAGAGACTACGGGTAATATCTCTTTCCATTTCTCTTTTGCTTTGCTTGTTTTCAGCTTGCTGGCCACCACCACCATAGACAGCTCCAGCAAATCCTGCTTCACCTCCTGCTGTCCAGTCCACCAGAGGATCATAAACAAAAGCTTCAAGCAATGTAAGCAAAGTCTCTCTCCCACGCCGCATAATATGAAGGACCTGCATCATATTTTAAACAGACTCATTCTGATCTTGCATTATCCTTGTAGACTAGTGGAATTTTAAATGCAGAATACTGTACTTGAGTTGGTACAGAAATCCATAACTTATCCCTAACCACTACAAATACAGGAAGAACACCGCAGTACACACAAATGCAGCTAGTCTCTAGTAACATCACTGAAGATTGCATTCTAGCCTTCCACACAAACTCTATACTCTAGCAAGAGACACTTGAGGAAGAAAACTCTCCTTTGTTCAGAGAATTTTTCTTTTTAAAATTGTATCTGTCATGCTTATAAAAGACAAGCCCTGAAGAAAGAACATAAGCAAAACTTCACCAAAACACTTCAGGAAAAACGTAACATTTTACATCTAGAGCTACAAGTCCCCCTTCCCTCCTGAACTGTAGTTACATCACTAATCGCATACGTATTTATCTGACATTCTCATATTTCTTAAATACCTACTGTAGCATGTTTCTAAAATAAGCCCAGTTTTAAAAATCACAGCAGAAAAGGTGCAGGCTTTATAAATGAACAGCAGAATGTTTAATAGAAGAGTTCTAAGACAGTATTTGGCAAGTGATAACCCTCAGTTTTCTGCAGGTTTCCTAACATACCTGCTCACAAGAAAGCCTGAAAACTCCTTCTACTCCTGTCACTCCAAGTGCTGTTTCAATATTGTGCGTCATCCGGAATGGAACCTTCTCTGGTACCCTAAGGCTTTTCCCTTTAAGATAAAAATTTAAGTTGTTTCTTTTAATTACCAAGAAGGGAAACCTTTTACTTGAATAACATATAGCATTTTTTGAATTACCTTTTTCAAAGCAAACATTATAATCTATGTGGACAACTTCTCCTGTAGTCATATCTATAAGAACATTATCCAGATGTCTGTCTCCAAGACCAATGATGTAGCCAACCATGGACATAACTGCAGTGGATCTTGCATACGACTTTAAAGAGAGTTTCAGGAAAAAATTATTTGTGGGAATCCTCTGCCAACACATTGGACTGACTACCATCTTAAAACATTATTTTAAGTGTAAGTGTAAGACAAATCAACACCAACTTATTCCAAGCTGTTTCGTAAGATATTATCAGACAACAAATAGAAGAGTTTTCATGTCTTAGGCTGATAATTGCAGTATAATAATGTAGAGCTATGAAGTCTATACCTATTTTTTATTCCAGATGGTACCATTGCCAACATACTCTGCTACATGAAACCTGAGCAGTGCTAGCTCCCCTAACTCAGTCTCCCTGCCTGAACACATCCCAGGCATCTGCTGCCCCTCATCCCATTAAAAACAGAGCCTTTCAAAGGGAAAATATATTTGATCTAACACACCTGTGTAACTCTCCACCATTCATCCGGTGTAGTACATGATGACCAGAGCTCCTTAGCTAGCAGATTTGGGGGAGTTGCTTCCATCAGCTCTTCTAGAACAGCCCTCATGACATTCAAGGGCCAGTCGCGACGTGACACATCAAGGCTAAGCCCAACTGCCTTTAAAGCAGGTCCAATTTTACTGTAGTAAAGTTCACTGGGTCTAGGCACTATTCCAGGATTCTGAGGAGTCTGGTAAGAGTCCTGAGCCTAGAAGAGGTAAAAATGGTAGTTTATGTCTCACAACAGATTACCATGAAGTATCCCAAATTCAGTTTTGGTGAGAATGGAATTTGAAACCAACTCCTCTACTGAGGCTGACTTTCACAGCTCAGAGTTTTTTCAAAATTCAATAGTTAAAAAAGCCTAAACTGAAAACACATTGTTTTGGTCTAACTCTACTCTTATCAAGGTAAATTTCATAAACATAACTGTAAAAATTTTATTTAAAGTAAAACGAGAATGAGAGAACAAGATGTGAAACTAAAATAACTTTAATCAAAGTTAACTGTATTTGTTTAAAAACAGTTCTCCTTGAATTATCGTGCCAGAACAGTATATTCATGTTGCATACTATATGTAAATACATATATGCAGTTTTATTGACATCTGGTGAAGTCCCAAGGGATATTAATAAACAGACCCATTCTGCATTATTATGAAGAAAACCCAGTCTTTTAAGACCACATTATTTAGAGTCGAAAGCAAATCAGAATAAATGTTTCCCTTCTAAGTTTTCTAGCTGGCATAAAACAGTTGTTACCTTCTGTGCTTGTAAAGCGGCTTCTCGTTGTTGCCACCGCTTGTAAAGACCAAACAAAGGTGTCGCTCCATCCACCCACTGGATCAAGCCTGATCTTGTTCCCAGAGGTGTCACAGAGTAGTGCCTCGCGTGGAACCGCGGTGTCTCTTGACGGTTAATAGTAGCAAACATTGTGTTCACAATTGATAAGAACTGCATGATTCTTTCATCCAGATGCAAGTCTTCTAAACCTGTGATAAATTTTGTTTAAAATTTAGTTTCTAGATTGAAAAAAAAAAACAAAACCAAACTTCTCTTCCAGCCTAAAATTTAGCATTTTTAAAAATCCGACTTCATTTCAGACTACAAATAGCTTCATAAATCACACAGATTAAAGGATGAGTTGTTCAGCCTAAACCTAAATGTTTACACAGCATTTACCTACTAGAATGACCAGTTTGTAACAGCGCTCTGAGAGCAGTACACACAACAGGTACTAAAACAACAAATAGGTCTTTCCCTTTCAGGGAAGGCACAAAGTCTCTGAAGTTCTCTTCTAGGTGCTACCTTAAGCTAGAAAAATGCCTCCATCTAATGCTATCAGTATGCAAGCAGAACACTGTTTCTGATGCCACCCTTAGAAAGAAGGGATTCTAAACTCCCCTAACAGATTCACAAGGCAAAATTCCTTGAAAGCGTATGGTGAAGTGGGAAGTGTGGAAGTCAGGGAGCAGATGCGCCAAACAACTCTTTCTCCATTATCATGCAGGCAGATAAAACAAACAAGAGACAGTAACTTGTATGAGAAAACTTCAATTTCTTACCTTTGAACAGGTAGGGATAGTTCTTCCCATCCGAACCCAGGAAAAGCAGCTTTTTAGGTTTGGTTTTGGTAGGCAAGATTGTGATGGTGCTGCCCACACTATGAATCGTGACTGTGTCTCTGGTAGATACTTCTCCAGGAAGCGCTATTTCAGTGTTCATCATGGCAGCCAACCAAGGACTGATTTCTTCAAGTCGTAGAAGGTAACTAGCCCGTTTCTGTGCTCTTTGCTGCAAGCTTAGCATAACCTATTCCAAAGAAATTTTTCAGTTTAGGTTGAGGTTCACCTTAAAAGCTAGCATTAGAAAAAAACCACCACCAAGACAGACTTAACGGTGGACCTCTTCCAGAAAGCATGGAGATATTTCTTAAACTAACTTTCATCCCTGCCACCCAACTAATCCATTTGCAGCTTAGGATAAAAGTAGCAAAAAACAGAAAACATCCTTTATGCAGCAAATACACCCTGCCTGGTGATAAGCCCCAAAGTCACAACAAATCAAACTCATGAAGAGGTTTGCTCCGGCTGTTGTCAAAGGCAGCAGCATTCAGCAACCTCCTGTTTAGCATCTCTGCATGCTTGCTTGCTCTGGAAAGCGAAAGAAGAACTGCAAAAAACCCCAAATGTCTATTTGTGTGTAAAGCCTAGGTTCTATCTAGCAAGATTTTACAAAACACCAGGTTGGCTCTGGATATTCAGGTGAATACATATTTTGTTTTTCCTCAGACCCATAAAAAACTAAGACAAGAGCACATAATTGAAAAACAAAGTATCTTTGGGAATAGTTAATCATTTGAAGGTTGCTGCACAGCCCAAGGACTGTTCAGCTTAGTGTCAAGCTTAGCTTGACACACTAAGCTCAAGTGGCATAGAGTGTCAGAAAGACAGTATTTAATAAAATAAAGCTTGCTTCCCCCAAAACTGACAGCATCTCAGACAGCAGAAGATGCAAGATTTGCAGAAATAAAATAATTCCATTGGGTAGAAATGCAGACAGTCAGCAGGACTTGTTACAGAGGCAAAAGTTACTGTGCTCTAATGTCCAGCATGCCTGCGGGGACTGCATAGAAAACAAAGATTTGGGGTACAGTTCTGACACAGCAAGAGGACAGCAAAAGAATACTAAGAAGATGGTCAAGCATATACTGCAGCAAGAGTGTTTAGAGCCTCTGCATCACACTTCTAGTCTGTGCATATAATACCTCTTTAAACGGGAGCCAGCTGCTTCCAGGTTTAGCAGGATTCAAAGGATTCTTAAGTTTCTCTAGCGCATTTTCAATTGCATCTCCATAGTTATCCTGAAACCATTTCTCATGAGGAGTTTCTGCAGGAGCTGCAGTGATGCTCCGTACATGTTCCAAAGCAAACACAATGGGCTTCATCAGAGCTGTGTGCTTTTCACGCATGATTGCTATTTTCTCCTCCCTATTAAAAAAAGACCAAAATTTCCTCAACTCCATAAAACCAAGTTACATCATAAGCAGAGCATTAAAATAAGACTGCAAATGAGACGTCTAAGAATTCACAAAGATTGTTAAATGTCTAAAATGAGATCTTCAATGGCATTGAGTGCATGTTCCTGTGAACCATACTTTTTTTCCTTTTTTTTTTTTTTAAATTGAGACATTTGAACTGGGTTCTTCACCACTGGAAACCTTGAGGAAAAGCTCAGAGCTCAAACCACTCCAAGCAACTGATTTCCTGTAATAAAAGAGCTCTTTACTGCTACTTCCTGAGGAGGTACCACACCATAAAGGGTAAGAGAAAGATTCAAATCATGCTGTGCTCCCATGCCAGCCCTGACTATAGAATTTAAGAGGCATTCTTAAGCTTAGCCAGGTGCTCAGTGAACTACTTTCCTCTTCCACAAATCCATTCACAGGAGAACCCAGGTGAGGGAGAAAAAAAAACCAAAACAACTTGCTGAACACTGGAAACTAAAAGCAGATTAAGACACTGTTTATTCCAAATGTCTGTATTTACAGTAAACTCCAAATAGATTATACCCTTCAAACATGCTTGTCCTCATTTCAGTTGACTTCTAAGAAAGACCTTGGAAATGAACTATAGATGCAAAGAATGGGTTGGGTTGGAAAGGACCTTAATGATCATCTAGTTCCAACCCCCTTGCCACAGAGAGTGACATCTCCCAAGTAGACCAGGTTGCTCAAAGCCCCATCCAACCTGATCTTGAACACCCACAACTTCCCTGGGCAACCTGTTTCAGTGTCTCACCGCCCTCATAGTGAATAACTTCTTCCTACTTCTCATTTAAATCTACCCTCTTCCAGTTTGAGGCCATTACCACTCATCCTATCACTACAAGCTCTTGTAAAAAGTTACCCTGAACTTTCTCGTAGGCCTCCTTCAGATACTGGAAGGATGGGATCTCAATCCGTAACTTCACATGCATTGCATTCTAACACATTATTAAGTACATCCCAACATGGATTCACAGGTAGACTGTTGTTGTTCCTCATTCGATTATCGAGTACCAGCTGTAGCATCAAAATGTTCTTGAAATAAGATCTCTGGCTCACAAAGAACAGCTAAGATAATATGAATTCAGGAGCAATACTACTGTTAATCAGTTTGAATGTATGCTTCCCCAAGAACAAACACCTGTTATGATTATCACTTGAATTATTCAAAAGACATACTTCCGTAAAGTGTTGTTGTTTTGGACCCTTTTGACTTCATCTTCCAGTTGTTGAATCCTTCTGAGGACGTACATGTGCTGCTGCAGTAAAACTCCCAACCAAAGTTCATCCCAAAGAACTGTAACTCTGCGCAGCTCAGCCACTAGCATCTGAACCTGTATAAAATAAATCAAGATTCACTTTAAGAGTACTAATATTATTACTTTTTTCAAGTTATCTACAAAAATCAGATGACAGCCTAACAACAAAGATGCACCAACTTTCAGTAGATCTACCTTCAAGATATACAAATTACTTATTTAGTGATTCAAATAAGAGCACAAGTAGCATACATTTGGATTATTTACCTGCAATACCATTGTTGGATTTGCAGCAGAGAGTTTCTCCACAATTTTGCTGTAACAATCTTGCATCATTGCTTGATCTTCATTTAATCCAACTTTTGTGTCATCTTTACTACTTTCTTGAGAAGCTGGGAGGCTCCCTCCATCACATTCACCACCCAACAGTTCTTCTCCTTGAATATTCCCTAGCAACGTAGGGATAGCAGAAGGCAGCTTGCTTCCTAAATTAAAAACAGATGTTAAAATATTAGCTACACTGTTCTGGCCTTGAAAGATACATCACTCTTATTTAGCTTCATTTAGCATCAGGTCCTTGTATCGCATTAAGTACTAGCAAAATATATGATAAAGTTGAAAAAATTTATTTGCTAAACTAATAAATCAAATGCAAGGTATCAGTGAGGTTTCATAATAAAAATACTAAGATAGAAAGTATCAGAGTTACTGACAAAAAATACCTCGGTATCATTTTATCCGGTATATAAAAATGTATTAGCTAAAGTGTATTTGAACATTTATTTTTCTCTCCATACCTGAAGTCTGGGATTCACTGCTAAGTGAAATGGTACCCACTATTGCAGGATATAGTATGAGATGAGGAGAATCTTGAGCCACTCGACACAGCAAGTTGCAAATACTCTGACGAACATACACTTCTGGGTGATTCAGGCGGGAGAAAAGCTGAGGTATGATACCTTCATACACAGGAAAAAGAAAACGTGCTGATTCATTTAATTTCAAATTATGCAGAATTTTATTTCATTTTATTTTTAAAAGCATGTTGGATTTGCATTAGGAGAATGTAAATGTCTACTTTCAAACAAAAACTTATTTTAAATAACTGTCTTCTACTATTCAAACACAGATGCAATATATAAATCCTTTAGTCAAGCACTAGGAATTGACTTTATCTCTTGTATCATTTTTCAAAAATAAGAAGTCACAGTAGTAGTTCTTAAGTTAGCATAACTGGATGTTTCAAAAGAAGGTATGATTTCACAATACATGGCCTCCTCTTCTGCTGCCTTCCACACTAACTCAATAACCTTTGTGGGAAAGTCCCACAAAGTGACAAACAACTACTTCTTAGACATCTGGCTTTAGCCACACATTGTTCTCTGAACTGCATTTCAAACCATAGATAGGAAAACACTCCACCCCTCTTTTTTTTTTTTTAGGTGCTAATACGTAATATTTCAGAAACTACATCTTTCTCCTTTCAGCATCTTCAGGTAAAGGAGGGAGGTGGTCAGAATTTGTGCTACTTAACTATTCTTAGATCAGAATGCACGGCAGACTTGAAAACCTTTAATGAAATTATTTAGTAAAAGACAGGCTCTCTTTCTATCATGCTTAAATGAAGTTTATTAAAGTGCAATGAATACCTTTCTTTAATTTTGACATTTTCTCTAAATACATTTTAGCAACTAGGATGACATACACTTACCTCTCCAAGGAGCAGTAGGTGTAGTTTCAAGCCCATGCTCTAGATACTGTCTAAGTTCTCCAGCATGTTTCACAAGTAATCGTAACAATCTTAGGGTTGCCATCACAATAACATCATCAGTGCTTTGCTCAGCAGTATTTCTTAAGTGCAGCCTGGGATCATCTTCATCAAGTGGAACCTTGAGAGAAAGAAACACTCCTCTAAGCTGAGTATATAGTTCATGTCATCACTTAGAAAAGTTTGCAACTGGATTTCCTTATCAGCACAAACACTAACCTGACCAGCATTGAGTTTGAGGAAAGTAAAGTATGCACTGCAGGAGAGTTTATAGAGACTGAAGATTCTGTCTACAACTTTCCTCCACACTTTAATTAACCCTTCTGTTGCATTTTCATCAAGATCTGAAAGCCAGGGACAACTTGTTAATAATTGACGCCATATAACATCCACCATATCATCTTCTTCATTGTCTTCATTTTCAGTGATTTGTAGAGTCATATCTTCATCCTAAATGCAAATAAAAAGAAAACAAATATGATTCAGTCCTCCAAACACTTCCTAATCCAGCTTTTGTCCAGGCAACTTGTGCAACTGCATTACTTGATCATATTACCGTAGTCCACAGAATAGATGTGTTACCACTTAGCTAACAGCTGGCTTCCTACTGAACTCTTGTATTGTCTGAATTTTAAAATATTTACAAGAGTTCATATGAATCAGAAGTAGAGGAAAAATAAGGTTCACAATGAAGTTGAACATTTAAGCAAGCAAGTTTACACTTACTTGAATTCCAGCTGGACGACACACTGCCTGCCCAAGAATCCCGTAGATTTTCTCTTTATCTTCCTCTGCAATGTTGTCTGGAAGCAAGTTCTGAACCTCAGATTTTTCCCGGGGCAGCAGACGAACACCTTCTCCCTGACTGTAACATTTAATGAATTATTGATCCCCAATGTATTACTATTCACAGAGCTACCGAACCCTGATATACAGATCTATTAAGATCATATATAAAGAAAGAAGGAAGAAATCTTCATCCTTATTTCAGAATTAACGTTGCTTCTTTTGAGGGCAATTTATCAAGAGAATATTCAGTTCTCTGCTCATAAATACAAAGCTAGGGTTTACCTTAAGAAAACTAATTGTACTGTATAAATTTAAACATTAGGATGAACTTACCTGGCATTATCAACTACTTTCCGGCCCCATCTATAAGCCCAACTAGCCAGGGCTGCCCAAGACTTGGCTACTTCAGGTGCCTGCACTGAAGACAAGTGATACAGCTGTCCCAAGATGAAGTCAGGCTCTCCAACTCCAATATTTACTGTCATGGGAGAAATAGAGAAATGTATGTTATGATGTAAACCCTACTTCTAATTTCTTTAACATAGAAAATGACACCAAAACATAAGTATGTAAATTTTTTTTCAGCACTCAGTATCCAAGACTAAGTTTTTCCAAAATTCAAATTATTTTTCAGTTCTGACACTGGCCACAAAGACAAGTTTTTCGTTTGTTAACAACCACTGCCTACACTCTACAACTGCTTTCCCTTTCACAGATGGAACTGGGGCAAGAAACTCATGATCTCCAAAAGAGCAAGATGCTTCAGAGAGCAGACTTTGATGAAGTACCTAGGGCAGTGTGTTTGTGTTTATTTGTGTATATATTTATTCATTTTCTTCACCATCAAGTCAGAAAGCACCTACTACTTAACGCTGGTTTGACCAGCAGGACTAGGGAAGCGACTGTCCCCCTGCACTTCTCACTGGGGAGGTTGCACCTTGAGTATTGGGTTCAGTTTTGGGCCCCTCACTACAAGAAAGACATTGAGGTGCTGCAGTGTGTCCAAAAAAGGGCGATGAAGTCAGCAAAGGATCTAGAGCACAAGGTTTATGAGGAGTGGCTGAGGGAACTGGGGTTGTTTAGCCTGGAGAAAAGGAGGGTTGAGGGGGACTTTCTCGCTCTCTGCAACTACCTGAAAGGAGGTTGCAGCAAGGTGGGGGTGAGTCTCTTCTCCCAAGCAAAAAGAAATAGGAAATGGTGAGAGGAAACAGTCTCAAGTTGTGCTAGGGGAGGTTTAGGTTGGATATTAGGAAAAAATTCTTCACAGAAGGGTTGTAAAGCCCTGGAACAGGCCATCCAGGGAAGTGGCAGTCTCAACATTTCTGGAGGTATTTAAAAGACACGCAGACGTGGTGCTTATGGACATGGTTTAGTGGCGGACTTGGTAGTGCTGGGTTAATAGTTGGACTCGATCTTAAAGGTCTTTTTCCAATCTAATGGATCACAGAATCATTTAACAGCTCTAAAATAATTCTGACTCTGCAAAAGAGTAACTAAGTTATTTATGAAATCCATGTTTAAGCAAAGAACTTTATATTTGAAGTCTGCCAAAAATTGGGAATTTGAGTACATTCTGTGGCAACAACAGAAGTGTACAGATTAATTTACATTAACGTCACAAGAAACCCCAAGGTAACTGCTTTCCAAGATAACTGCTTTCCACAGTTATCAGGGCCTTGAAAATACAAATCCTCTCAATGCTTATTCTGAAAGATCTCATTTAAACTGTAGCGAATACAGGAGCTGAAAGTAGACAACAGTATGACTAAATTTTTATCACCCTCAAAATAAATACGTTCCTGTTTATTCTTCAGGCCACCATTACTTGAATAAGAAAAATGTGAAAGATATGAAATATCAATATTAAGGTGCTTGGTTTTTTTACTGCATATAGTTACCTATTGCACAAAACACAGTTTATACATGTACTAGGAAAATATACATGAGCAATGGGCACTTAGCCTTTATCAATATAACTGGTGCTGTCCCTCAGTGGAATCACCAGTAACTAATTTAACAAAAAAAGAATATGAATGAGAACAAATCTACCTGTAGATTCACTTTCGATCCTAGGATATTCTTCTTCTAGTGTATTAACAGCTGGGAGATCAATCAAATTATATATGTTTTTAGACAAGGTAGACAGACCAGTGTGATTCTGTTGCTGTCGAGCTCTATATACTTGTTTCAACTGTCCTGAAATTTCTTTCCATTCTGCTTGAATCCATTTGGCCAGTGTGAGAATAGATTTAGCAACTGCATATTCAGCTTTGGCAGATTTGCAAAAGGATATGGCACAAGAACTCAGCATTTCCATGGCATGTGTTGACTGACCTGCACAGCATGAAAAGCATATCTTCAGTAGAGTTAAATTTATTCAAAATACTTCTTGTGAAATTCAGTATATTCAGATACAACTTGTAACAGTATATTTTTAAAGAAAATTCTATTTTGAAGTAAAAATGGCAAGCAAGGCTTGTGAAAACACCTTCAGACTGAGAAAACAGTTATTAGGATGAAATCATTCCCTAATGATACCGTTCTATTACAATTGCTTCAAAGTCAGAGAAATTAGCCTGTTTAAAAGGACAAGAAGCTCAAGTATCTACAGCACAATTAGCAAATGCTCACCTGCTGTATATAACAATTTTGTTTTCTCAATATCAAGTTCAGGACCCCATTTTTCGTCTATCTGACCTGGTGCAGACAATTTTTTAAAGTGCTGGACTAAGTCTTGTGCAGTGGTGGTTTTTCCTAGCTGAACTTCGCTGCACTGAGCAAGCAGTCGTGTAGCCAGGGCGATATTTCCTCGCTTCCGTGCAAATTTTGCTGCTGTTAAGCCCAGCTCCATTAGATGGCTTTTAATTGGGACTGTTGGTTCTGAAGAAGAAAGCAAAACGTTGTAAACAAAATTACTGAACAAACAATAATTGCACCTGAGTTATACAGATATTTCTGTCCAATGTATTCTGTACATGGCTATCAGTAGAAGACTGCTCAGCTCTTTTGTCTTTTCTAACACCTCCTTAAATTTTGAGGGTTTCATTTCTGCCTAGAATATTGACATAACCCATCTGAAACAATAGATATATCCATAGATTACCTGTGGGGCAAAAGAATCATTTTTTCACACTATAAGCATTCTTCTTAACTGAGAAATCTACTCATCCCTGATAAAACTTTTTTCTCCCATTACCTCTTATACTGCACATTTAAATGGCTTCATGACTCTTTTTAAAGGCCATTATTGATAGTGTTGAAGTGTTCAAAAGTGAAAGCATTTTAAAGTATGAAGAGATGAGCAAGTGAAGTGAAATTGGAACAGTACAGAACTGCTAAACACTTCAGAACATATTTTTCTTTTTAACGCTGTCTACATTACAGTAGTAATTGAGATCCTCAGTTGGAAAGCAAAACACCAGCCAAAACTTGGCTTTTGGAACTAATCCATCTAAATAACAGAAAGACACAGCTGCTGCTTTCAGCAGAATGTTTAAGTTCAGATTCTGCATTTACCTTTCATAACACTAGAATAGGAGCTTACAGACCTTTAAGCTTCTCCATCAGTTGATTCTGGTACACTGTGTACCTCAGTGCATGCATCCACGGCCTTACATCATGCTGCTTGCATGACCTCAAAGCATCATTGAAGAGAGGTATAAGACAGTCCTGAAAGAGGCACAGAAGTTGCCTAGTTGTAATGAAAGACATCTTTAAAGAAATGTATTTTCATTTATTAAAACCAAATACCATTTTAGTGCAGAGTAAACATTCCTCTTTGCATTAATAGCCACTCTGTCCTTAAATAATAAAATACAAATATGTTTTACTCTAGGAAGACGTGCCTGATTGAGAGGACAACATAAAGAAGAGCTCAAATCAAGCAAAATTTTTTTCTGAACAATGTGATTAGAAATTAGAACTAGATAATTCATGCTGGTTGAACTTTGACAATGAGTTTAATTGCTGAAGTGACTGTTTTTTTGATAAATATTTTAAAGTTACTTTTAAAGTAAATTACGTGTTGTTGTAGGAATAAGTCTTACAATGTATTTAGATAAGAAATGTCAACACTTCTCTAAAAAGCATCAATAAAAACCCAAAAATACTCTAAATGTAATTGAAAGATATGGTACATTTATAACTATAGAGGGAAGTCCATCTCGAGTGTGAATTTTTAAAAAACTTGAGTCAATGCATATTAGAAAACTAAATGAGGTCTTTCTACAGTATGATTCACAACAGTCAAGACAATTTATGTTCTGTATTCAATACTTGATGACATGACCTGGAGGAAGACACTACGTCAGTTTAGGTTTTAAACACACCGTCATACCTCTGATGTCAGCCTGTTGGATACAGTGTTTTCCAAAGCAGAAGAACAATACAACTGAAGAGTGCTCAACACCGGTAAAGACTGAGACACAGTGAGTGTGGAAAGTCTTAAAGGTCCAATAGCAATTCGTGATGTTTGCTTTAAGTACTTAATAACATTTCTGAAATAAAAGAATCAGAGCAGTGATTTTGTTAGCTGGACATTAAAAAGTAAACAGTAAGCTGAAGAAAAAGCAAATACAACAAAGATTATGAGAAAGACTGGCAATATCATGCACAAGTTACAGTACGATACTTTATTATTAAACTGACAAGAAGCAGTACTTCATCAACTCAAAGAACTACATAATCTCTAAATTAAACATCATCTTGTTTTTCCTTAGTAAGCTTATAACTCCCAACAGCTAAAATTGGTAGCAAACTCCCATAAATGCAGTAGTACAAACCAGACTATACTTTTCACAAAGTTACGTTTAACAAACTAGAACAGCTTTTCATAGCGTATTACATTCATTCATTTCAGCTTACTCAGATATTGACTGCCACTTTTGCTCCTGTTCTGTGTGGTTTACGGCTGTTGCCAGACATACTGAACTTCTCAAAAGCTGCACTTCAACTGCTTTTTGAAGTTCTCTTGGATCAGGACTTAGCATATTAGGAAGGAGCTTCTTCATGTCTGTATGGAGATTAAACAATTGAAACCAAATTTTATCAACTGTCACCGTCTGAGAATGCATTTTTGAAAGCAACAAAGTTTGGAAAATACTTTTTATTATATATATGCGCATGTATTCATATTATAAACTGATGAGAGATTACTTACAAACACATTAACTCCAGAAAACACACTTGCATCAACACTTAGAATGACCATTGCCAATCATTTTGAAGCTCAATTCATAAAGATTATGGTCAGTCCACAGAACACAGTAAACTGCATTCAGAAGTTTCTGTCTGTCATTTATATACACAGATACATGAAAAAACATTTACTATTGTATTTGAAGTAATGTCAACTTATGCATTTATACCTATTTTTTCTTTGGATCCCCCTGCAAGTAGGTTGATGTTTTCTCCTGGTAATAATTCTAGTTGTTCAGTGCATTCAGTAAGTTGTCCAGACTCAAAGCTGCTCAAAGATCTGCAATTCAATGTTTATAGTTTTATTTTCATTTTTCTTACTTCATTCCAGTTGCTAAATACGTTACACAACAAAAAAGAAAGACTCAAGCCTAACTCAAGATACTACAGAGCACTTATGATTAATTATAAGCAAAAATCCCCATTTTCCCACTGATCAATGAAAGGCAATAGTGCTGCACCAAATGGATAAATTAAATACTAAAGTGAAAGGAAAAACCACCTCACCACATAGGAACCTTTTCCTAATACCACCACGCTATATATAATATGATACCACCACAGTTAGGACGAAAAAGGTTGACTTTGGAAGAGTCTAAAAATCAAAGACAATACCAAAACTTTTTCCCCTCTCTATGCAGAGAAAAGTAAGTTTGAGGGCAGAATTTCACAAGGCCACGATTTCAACTCTGCAGCTTACCAGAGATGAAAATTCAAGAAATACTGGAATGTTGTGCAGGTCATAAGCAATATAGATTTGTATAATCCAACAGCCTGAAGCAACAAATTTAACTTCTCCCCCACTTATTGTTCCATGCTAGAAAATAATTTGGGCATTCTAGACTTTTACAGAGCTACACGAAAAAGGCACTGAATGGTTAAGAAGGCTTGATGGCTCAGAATACTGAAGGGTCAAAGGTTCAGTATTCTTGTTACTATCCGCTGAAGGAGGAATTATTTAAATATCTGCATTAGAAAATAATAATAAAAAAAATATTCAGTATGTGAAAACTCCCCTTTCTGCCAAATTATTTCAATCCTCATTATTACCAAGTCTCTTCTCAGCCTGCTCAGGAGCAGAAGAGTCAAAGTGCTCTACATCTTCAGGAGCTCTTTACAGGATTTTTCTGATGATACAGTATCTTACTTCCAGTAATTATTATCTGGATGAAAGCTAACTCAAACCAGCTAGAATGACTAGACCTCTGCAATAGTACAGCAAGCACTTGTGATGTTTATCAGGTGTGGGTTTAGTTTACAAAAAACACAAACGTTCAGAAATGACACATTTTCACATCCATGACAAGCGCTCACTCTCCTAAAGGATTAACTGCACAACACTGAGTTACTGCGGTAAGAAAAAGAATTGTCCCTGTCTCAAAGCCTCCTTCACTGCTTTTATTTTCGAGCCAAGAAGTTTCAGACAAAAGGATTTTATGATGTTTACCACAATAGTATATAGATGGAAAGTAATCAAGCTGTCAGATGAAACAGAAAGGACTCTTAAACCTTGAAGGATTATTTCAATGTCACAAATATTTTCTTTATGAACCAGGCAAATAGCAAGGGGTAAGAAATAAATGCACAAACTGCAATTATGAGTTAGTTTAAGAAAAAAAAAAAATTAAGCTGCTAAAACCATGTCCTTAACCTATTTTTTTACATTAGATTAATGAATTAAAACATTTTTAAGAATTGTAGCACTGACAGGCATTTTATTTTTTTCTATTCAGTTGTGCAAAAGGATGTATCTTCCACCAACACAAACAGAATAAATTACCTATCTTTTATTTTCAATGAAAAGATTTTTTTTTTTCTTGAATACTAAGAAACCTCAGCAATCAGAAAGCCACAGTAACTATTTAGAATGCTGTTACACCTTTACTCATCTGTATGGGTAGTAAATATCATGGCCAAGTTTTCACCCTCCCAAGAACACAACTTTCTTCTCATCACGCTTCTGCTGGATTCCAAATTGCATAAAAGCTTCAGTGTTTCAGTTCTAAGATACTGAACTCAAAGGTACTGTTGAATAAATTCATTATATCCTTACTTTATGTAGTTAAAATCTGCTTTCAGGTTGATTGAGGTATTACTATTGCTTTTCTTCAAGTCATGGACCATATTTTGCCACTCCTGAACCGCAGACCAGTCAGCAATGGAAATGTAACATTCACATGCTTTGTTACCCAAGTAGTTTATAACTTCAGGCGAGGAGTCACTTGGCTTAGTCAGAACCGTTTTTCTAGTTTCTCCTGTGGAACAACAACAACAAAGTAGTATATAAGCTTAAATATATATTTATGCTCATATATTTTGAAATAATTGCATTACTCAAATGTAATTTCTCTGTCTTTGGTCAAGAAAACCATTTAATTTTTAAAAAAATCAAATAGTTAACATTTACAGTATTCTTCTTCCACTTGTACTCTTAAAAAACCAACAAAAACCAGAACTTTTTTAAAGGAGGTTTTGAGAATTTTTAGCCTATATCTGTAAAGAAGCACCAAAACAGGAAAACAGAAGAACTAAATTAGGAACAAAGAAGGTCCCTTTTCAAAGATGAAACAGAATACTGCAAGTGTCTCAGTAGTTAAAAACCCCTGAATAAGTAGTGCACTTATACACAGTTATGTCATGAATACTAAGCCTTAAGTTGTATGATCAAAAATAATTTACAATTATTACACAACATTTTTCCTATTAATTTTAGTTTACCTCAGCTAGACCTCAGTACTGCAAACCCTCATATCTACACACAACATTGGCTGCGATGGCATTAAGCAGTTCACTTAAACTGCAGGCAGAAATAGGTTTTCAGGTGTAAGAATTAGACAGTATCCTTACCATGGCTATAACATTGAACATTCTAATTCTCTGTCCATACAGTTACAAAGTTGTATTTCTCTTAAAAAGAAAGCAATACTGACCATTCAAGGAATGCTTTGGGCTGGCATTGTTCACGCTGTTGGAATTGGCCAACTTGAGAACAGTTTTGTCAAAGCCTGTTATGCAGCAATCCACTCCTGTCATGGAGCACAGGTGCTCCTGGTATTCCGCAGTTGCTTTTTCAAACCTTAAATGGTTTAATATTTTAGTCAGCATTTTACAGAACCAATTTTCTTTTTTGGTAACTAGACTACATTTTAAACATTTCTTTACCCCAACACTCAAAAAGTTCACCTGTTACCTTCAGCAAAAGAAAGGGATTAACATTGAATACAAGCTCACTGGCTGAATTTCCAGGTTACAGAATAGAATAAAAGCTTTTCCATTCAGGTTTTAATGCCAACTTCAAACCAAGTACAGACTGAAGGAGGTAAGTGAGTTTTATATTTGACTGTTGCTCTTTTTACCTGAATGAGTAAAGCTGAACATTGATTAACTACGTATCATTTAATATAGGACTCTAAAACTGGATCTACGGCAACAATTCACACCTTAAACTTGACATTTCAGCAATTCACACCTTAAACTTGACATTTCTGAGAAACTTTTCACGTTTTGCAAAGCTGCACATTTTAAGGAATCTTACAAAAATGGGAAAAGGATAGTTACAATATAAAACCTCTTCTTTTTTAATTTTGTCTGGGGATTTTTACATGGCAGGTAAATAATGAATTGTGTCCATTTTTCATTCCATAGAGAAGAAAGAACGCATTCCTTTAAGGAGATGAAAACACCAAAATGAAGGTATACCCTAACTGGAACACTGACCCACTTATTTGCATCTGCAGCCAAAAAGATTCTACTTCAATAGATGTAGAAGCCACTTTTTCAAAGCACAACTAAACTGCAAAGCATCTCCCTCGGAGTCCCTCTCTTGGCAAACTGTGGCTGGTAAATCAGATCACACAGTTAATCAGAAACTGCATTGGAGAATATTTAAATTATTAATATTTTGCAATGGAAAATTACAATATGAAAACAGTACTGCTGTGTACAAAAACCTAAGAAAAAAACAGCTTAGGAAGACCATTTATATTCAAATCCTGGTAATTTAGTTAAAACTAAAAGTTAAAATATCTAAAAATGCTGGATGCATTCGGTATCTCTGAAAGACACAGTGACTTTAATTGACATGGAAATTAGATCAGTAGCCTTGATTCACACGATTTAAAAGATTCAGGAGAAGAACTATGCATAAGGAGGAAAAAATGTCCACATTTGTAACATTCAGTTATCTGAGAAAACTTACCGCCCTTCTGCTTGTTGAGCTACAGAACTGATCCAGGCAAGACTCTTTCCAACTACAGCAGAAGACCAGACAGCAATACCCTGAATAGCTTCGGGACAGTGAAGCTCACATAATGCTTCTACCAGCATCATAATTGTCACTTCCAATTCATTTCCCTAAAATCAACCCAAAAGCTTAATTTAACAAATCTCATACAAAGTAAGAGCTATATCCATGGTTAAATGTTAAGGCAGTATTTCATTACATGCATCTACAAGCGAAGTGCTCTGCATATCCACCCATTATTCCGCTTTTGGAAATGCAAGGGAGCTAAGGGGAGAGTATATGCTGGGACTCCACAGCCTGAAAGTCAGCAGTTGGCAATCATTATGTGATGGACTATAACTAAGTATGAGAATTCATAAAGACGCAGGAAGTAGTAAGTATCTATCAAACTTCCTTTGCTAAAACATATAAGCTAATCAAGTCACGTACTGAAGAAACTATTCAACCTTTTTAAGGAGGCTTAACCACTTTATCCAAGCATTCTACACTGGCGTTGACCTGCTAGTTAGAGGAAGGATACCCTCCCAATACATCCCAGCTCTGCTCGTACCCACAGGTAAGCAAAGACACTACGGCAAGCTTGGGAAGGCTTCACTCTAATACAGCAGAAGTTTCATAAGATGCTCATTTCAAACTGTGAGCCAACTATGGCTATCATTTATATATAGTATATATATAGTATACCCTAATCTCCAACCTACAGTATCACTTAACCACAAAAGCCTGTCAATACAGAAAGTACGAGTTCAAAACGTGGCTTCAAATAACACAATTTTTACAGACCCGTTGGTTTAATAACTACCAACTCCCTTTGCTTAGTTCTTTTAGGATATTGTGAGAATATTTTTGCGATAGTCTACAGAGTTTGAAAAGAGTGTACCTGAGAGAGACTATTATTAGTTTTCATTTCTGTGAGTAAATCAAAACCATGCCTGACTGTCACAGCAGGCTGGCCAGCCAGCAATCCGACTCTCATGATGGAAAGTCTAATCCGCGTTAGCCAATCTTGGCATGTCTGACGATTAGTATAAAAGAAAGTCCTGATAACCTTTAAAGACAAAAAAAAAGTTAAGTCTTACAATACTGTTCCTTCGTACGAATCAAAATAGTTACAGTAAGTATTTAATATTTATAACAAGCAAAGTCAGGACAGGATTCCTTTCTCCAGTTGAGTAGTCAATTGAGAGATGAAGAAAAAGGTGAAATTGTGCATCTTTAGTTTTCTTAATGCAGATGGTCTGAAATCATGCACAGCACGCAACTGGCCAGGCATACTGCCAAGCTAAAAATCTCCAAGTGAACTGACTATAAATTATATATTACTGTCATGTCAAAGTCTGGTAATTAAACAGCTTATTTCAAGAGTGAAGAATGTTTTGCTCTTGAAATAAGCTGTAACCACTACTACAAAAGGGTATGTTGTTTATAAGTAATTAAATTCCTCCAAAAGCAATTTAAAGCCTCAAATAATGTGTTACAAGACCACTGACAATCTACAAATAAGTGACTGCTACAAAATAGAGATACCACGGACTTGCTTGATTTGTACCAGTATACAAGCTGGTAGTCCAGAAATAAATCCTGGTTTGACATGTTTTCTGGAATAAACCAAAGACAAAGCCAGACAAATTAAAGAGTCTCAAACTTTGAGATGTTCTCTTGAAGTTCCACAGGTAAGACCTGAACAACCCTGAAAACACTGTTAATTCAATAGACTGTTTCAACGAACATCAGCACTCAAAGATAGACAGACCTTGGGTGGGGACGTAAGGGCATTGGCGCATCCTTCATAAGCATTGTACATCAATTTTTCCAAGTTCTCCAGGTACTGTAGAAGGAGAACAAGCCTAAGCTGGTTGCTACTGTGTCCTTCATCATTGTCTGCAGTAGTCCACTGGCTAACATCTTGGTCAGGGTTTAATGTATGGGCTGCAAGACTCCTAATAATACCTACATGTTTTACCAAAACATGGAAAAAAAAGTTACAAGACAGTATTTTATTTAAAGGTGTCAAGGTATAGCAATGCTACAGTAAAATCTCTCTAAAGTTAACAGTGATTATGCAACTGTTCTTCTGTGTCAAAAACATGCTGAAATCTATAATTACTGAAAAAATAAAGCCATTGTGCTTCTTCCCTTGGACATGAAGTTCTTAGCTGCACAATCTTATAAAAAAAATTCCAGTGAAAATAAAGTATACCTTCAATTGTTTGAAATGTGTCTTGGGCTCTACCCAGAGGAGTTCGTAACTTCGAAAGAACAGTAAACTGAGCTGCTTCCCAAACAGCCCATTGCCAAAGAACAGCATCAGTCTTCAACAGATTACGAGGGATGGTTGGCTGATCCCTTTTATCTAGTCTCTGACAGCTATAGAATAATCTTTCCAACCAATTATCCTTCCTGAAAGAAAACGTCAGTACGTTAACACAGGTTCACATGGTAACAAGTCTATACTGCACACTGCAGCTCCCTATTGCTCTCGAACAAATCTCTTAAAGGATTACTTCCAAGCATCAATGTACGTAGGCAAATATGCAAAAAAGGTGTGTATTTGAAGTTACTCATAAGTACTTAGAGAAATGTAAAAATAAAAACCACAAAACCAAAACTGATTGAATGAAAAGCAATGTAATTTGTAAAGATAACTACATATTTTAAACTAAATATAGCTTGGCATTGTTTACTATAAATTCAACATCCATGGATTTCAGTTTTAAAAGAAGTTCTTACCCAGTTCGGTGAGAGTTTCCATACAAAATAAAACTAATGACATCAGAGAAATCCTGCGGGTGGAATGTATTACTTGGAGCTTTGCTCATGTGACTTCTTATAGCCAAAGAAATTTCTTGGATTTCTGTGTGGGTACGATTACTGCAGGAACAGGAGGAGAAAAAAAAAACCAACAACCTATGCTATAATGTACTTGAATAAACAAAAGAAAAGCTGTGCAAAAAATTACACGCAGACATATAACATATGCCATGACTGGAAGTAAGTACACTCTTTGGTATTAAGACAACGTGCTTTAAGAGCTCCTTAGACAAAGTGTAGGACATACTACTGCTGGAGCTCTGGATAACATGGATAAGTATTCATCTTGGTTTCAAGAAGTGCTGCACAGTTAATCAAATTTGTGCAGTACCTACTGTTCTTAAACCTGTAACAAAGTAGAAGAGATAGCAAGACACTTTTGGATTTTACATTAAGACAGTATGATGAGATTCTACCGGCATTATTTTTCCACATAAAAGTCATTGAAGAAAAACTAAACCATTCTCTGTATTGAGGTTAATCTGAGCAGCTTACCTCAACACAACATCTAAAGGAATTGACTTCAGAAGTTTTCCAAACGTTTGTCTTACACGAGCACCGCTGTGTACTAGTTGAACACGGCACACATCAACACACCTGCATCACCAGAGAGGAAAAAGAAGTGTTAGTATTTCCATTAGCAGTACAATTCAAATAATATACAGAATTCTGTGCAAGTACCTCTGTAAAAGGTCATCTGGGAGGGAGGAAGACAGGGCATGAAGGCTACTACACGCTTGCAGACAAACGTTCACATCTTCCAGAAGGGCTGAATTAAGGAGTTGAAAGAAGAAAAAAATTATTCTAGCTAGAATTAGATAACTTATGCATTACTCTGGTTGTGAGACAACATTTAAAGACATTTACAGCACAGCTGGTAGAAGGAGACACAGGCTTTAAGGAATATTTTTCTTTTGATTTCCCTGATTGATTTTACTATAACATGTAAACGCTTAGTGACAAAAATTCACTTGTGCTACATGTTACTTAAGGGCCTTTACCGATGGCTGACTCCTCCTACAGTCTCCGTACACTGCCATAGTACAAAGCAGATTTCAGTAACAAAAAACTAAAGTTAGTAACTCCTGGCCTTGGGAGGTTACTGGTTTTGTAAATATTATGCTACTGAAAGCAGTTGCTCCCATATTTCTATTTCCAGGTTTTGAAATCCAAAACAATCTATCACACTGTGGAACAGTTCCACTGCTTTTGAGGAAATAAAATGCAATATTACAAGTAAGATTTGGCACATCACTGACATTTTTTGTAGATCAATTTTACACACATAAGGAAAGTAATTGTTTGTACAAGTAATAGGTAAGGATCCATTTGAGAAAAAACAATTATAGGAGGGAGTGTAAGTTTTCATGCAATTCAAACAAAAGCATCCCTGAAAATAAATTAAACAAGTACAGTTACAAGGTCACTTATGTACTGAATTATGCCATGTAACAGTTAGTTAAAAATACGTGGTATCTTACTGTTCGCTAAAAGTCCTTTACAAAACTTATGAAAAGATGGGAGAGAAAATAACGGTGCATATGTTTCTGATTTTTTCATCAGAAGAGCCACTTCCAAAGCCCATGTCATTAGTAGTTTCCTTCAAAAAACAAAAGTATCAGTCACTCTATACAGTTACAGAAAGATACCTTTCAATGTAACTTGAACTACTGCATGTTATACATGAGTATTATATCATAACTCATTTTTAAAACAAAAGGTTTCCTAACATTAGAAATGCCCCTAGCTTTTGCAGCATGTTGGTAATACAGTAACTATTGTAAAAGAGTACTTTCAGTGAGCAAAAACTTTTTTTTTAGTAAAGTTTGAAGCTCTGCTTTTACTCTGTAGATGGTTTCCATTTTTCTAGTTTTCACACATAAAAACAAGCAGCTACTTTTTCCACAGGTATTTCATGATTAATGTTTAAAAAAAAAAAAAACCCAAATACTTGACTGGTTAAATTTACCCCAAGTTTTAGAGATTAAAATTATCCTGTTTCTAAATTCAGACATTCTACTGGAGGCAAACAAACAAAAATCTCCTGATTATGAAGAAAATGTTAGTTACCTGGTATCTTGAGTAAGATTATCCTTCTTAAGCAGTAGCCCCAGAAGGTTTAGTATGATTGAGAAATGTTTTTTTGTTGCTGTTGTTACAGTACTTATAACTGCCCCATCAAACAGAGAGGGAGAGGAAGAACTGAGGCTACTGGATATGAAATGGTCATGCCTGAAAAGGCAAGGAAAAACATGAAATATAAGAATGTTGAGATTAGGGATATTTCCCTAGAGTATACAGGAGGGGAAAAACCCAACAAACCAAACCAACCAAACAAAAACCCAACCAAAAAAAACCCAGCAGCAAAAGTTAACATACACCCACCCAGTAACCATATTATGTCAAAACCCAAGTATTTTGATCCTCAGCCTTAAAGAACAAAGCTACAATTTTACACCAGCTCATGCAGCCCAGTAACCTGCTGTGGCTGGTATCAAATGTTTAGTGAAAAAAAAAAAAAGAAAAATAATCCAAAACCCCAAGAAATGTACAGTGTAACAGTTAAACTGGTTATTCCCTTATTTTGACATTTTGTAGTAATAAAGTACAAAATGTGTTTAAATCTGTTGTTTACATTTCATTACCTCTCCTAGATCTCAGTAAGCAAAATAGTAAATAATCTTTCCTTATTTACTTTCAGTATAGCTCTCCCTCAGTTATCCCCATTCAAACACAAGATTTCTAATCTGTCTTTGAATAAAGTGCCAAATTTGAAGCCAGCTTACGCTTTCTTGGCTGAGATAGACTCTGCAATTAATGAAAGTAAAAACTGATCAGTGAAGTTTGGGCTAAAGCTTAACTGTAACAGTCCATTTAGATTTATCCTTCCCCCAAAATACTCTACTCAGGCAAGTCTATCCTAGTGCTCTTGAAATACTGATCAATTATTGATCTTCATACCTTGAACAGTGTGAATATAATGTATAGAGTACTGCATACTGGACAGCAGGAAAATGAACTGCTATGTCATCATGAACAATCATCAGATTCTTGCTCAGTAGTGCAAACACTGTTGGTGAAAGGGCCCACATCTATAAAACAATTGCAGCATAAGCAAAGAAACATAATAAATTTGATCTATTTTTAAATATAGTTTCCATACCATTAATTACTGTTTCACTTCTGCACAAGGGAAATAATTTAACTTTAATAATTTTCTGACCTTAATTGTAACTATTTGCTTTCCCCTTTTTAAATAACCTGTTAAAAGCAGTTCATGTTTTAATTTTGAAAGATCTGGAACAAGGGTTTTCACATGGCTGATATAATATCAAAGGACACACTAAAGCTGCTTTTACTCAGTGACGTGGTCTAGCTGA
>VZZY01028410.1:1220152-1245040 GCA_013400335.1 Eurystomus gularis
AGCCATCTTAGAATCAACCCATAACCCTGGTAAGATGCTCTTCCCCAGAAACTGCTTTTTGTTATGCACCAACTAGAGATACAATCCACCCATTCTGTTTCCCGAGTTTTAATACTGGAAGTTTTTCTATAACATAAGTTAGGAAACAAATATGATAATTTTATTTATACATATGTGTACTACAGGTGAAATACACTATAGTATATTTTAAGTATAAAGTTTTTTTTTTACACTTACTACACAAGCTTATCTGTAGAGTCTTTACTCACCCCAATTAATGAGTTTTTAGCATTTCCAATAGTACTTAGAGCACTGAGGTCAAATATAACAACAAACTTTGCATTATCCACATTGAATATATGCTTCTTGAAGGAATCATGCTGGATTTCAGAACAGGCCTCAGGAAGATGTAAACTATAGAGAAGACTATTTAGACCACAGGTCATTTCTCCTAGGATCAACCTGTAAGCAGTCTCCAAAACAGGAATGTTCTTCAGGCTCAGAACAGCTTGGTATACACCGTGAGCTGCTGCAACAACCTTGAGAATAGAAAATAATTACAGTAATAATTCATTAGCATGAAATCGTAAAATATGTCAACCACAAATGTACAATTTGAAATTATTCTTCTATCTATGAATAGTCTACTCTGATACACATACCTGTCTTCAGTTTCCTGTAGTTAAGTACTACTCACTTACAGAATCTATTAATTACTTTCTGGATCATCCACATAACACGCTGAATATGAAAGATCAACAAGGGACTCCTCTATCTGGTACAATGGCCAACTCAGTTCCTTATCAAATCTAAATGCCAAAACCAAGAACTAGCTACATCTGCCTTTTCACAAGTTTCACAAATATTTGGTTAGATAAAAAATATATTTAAGATGAACAAAGCTTCACAGCTTAATAAATATTTTAGAAAATGCATGAAGGCTGTTGTAATACACCTGTAGAAGTCACTTACTCTTACCTCTTTCTCCTTATGATAACGAAGAACAAGTAGTTTAGACTCTGGTATAAATAATTTCTCTACAAATGACGATGGTAGTTTTGTATTTATTTGTTCAACAATCTGGGGATAAAATCCAAAATGATAAATATCTTTAACAGTCTGAATTAATCTTTATTAGAATAGATTACTTAAAATTAAAATACAGTGTATACAAGCTAGAAGAACAGTATCTAGAAAAAACCCAGCTTCTCAGCATTGCAAGTATTTTGTATCTGCTTTCCCAAATTCACATTCAGATAGTTATTTCCAGACTTTAACAGCACAGCTGAGAAAGTTGCATGATTCATTTAAACAGGCATGGCTTTAAGAGTCTCTGGTCTACATGTTAAGGCTTTCCAGGTCATGGCATGAGTGGATAAATAGAACATATTAAGCACTGTGTTTCTGAAATACATCAAGTGGTATGATCAACTGCAGAGGCCAGAGAATGGCACTGTGCAACAGTCAAGCCAGACAAGAAGGGGAAAAAAAAAACCCACCCCACAAACAGAAAATCCCAAAACACGGACACTCAAGCTAAAACTAAATGCCACTATTGACAAGCCAAATGCATGAACAAGCTACCACCATAAGCTTTACAGAAAATAATAGAAGCATACAAGGAGAGTAATTTCTTGCTTGTGATCAGGAAGAGAAGAGTTTTATGCACTTATCTAACACATAAAAAAGGAAGGTTGCTCTCAATGCAAAAACCACAGTAATAAAAATATGTACTAACCAGTGTCAACAGATTCAGGACTGAAATTATATAATCAGTGCCACAAGTCTGACAATTTTCCATTTGATCCAATCCGTATGTGATGACCATGTCACAGTGTATGGTCATACTTGGATCTAAGCTACCAAGTAAAACACCAACACACTCATTGGCAGCTGTAAGTACAGCTTCAGAAAAGAATACTTGGTTTGCTGCAGTCACACATCTCATTACTCTGTACAGAACCTGGAAAATTAAAAACACACCTAAATCAAACTCCATTAAATAGAGACAAGGACTGCATGCTATTTATATTCACATCCATTTGATATCCTGTCCCATCATCTTCTTTGCAGCTTGGTAAATTCTGTCAACAGATTATTCTGAATAATGCATATCATGGCATTACACTTCAGAAGTATAACAAAAAAAACCCTTCAATTGCCTGGTTTCCTATTCAGTTAAAGACCTGCTAAGACCTAGAAAACCTAAATTCATTATTCAGAATTCTGTTCAGTTCCAACTGATATCAACAGAACTCTTGTAAAAGGCAGATTAGTTTTTATTTTCCTGACCTTTTGTCACAAGCATCCTCTGCAGATTAAGACACAAGTTACATAACTGCCTTAACTTTAATGGAGAAATCCAAAGAAGTTATTTATCCAAGAAGTTTTGTCCCTCAGAGAACTCTGCAAAGGTATAAACTGCAGTTGTGCAGCTCATGCAGCAAAAAGATTTTTGACTGCAGGTACTTTTTCTTTTTTTTTTTTTTTTTAAGCATTCACATCCTCTACAGTTCCTGTTACAGAATTATAGTAGCTACTTAGCATATTATATAATATTTATTCTGAGTTTACACCATCCTACACCATACTATAGAATGAGAGGACTTCGGTATCACGATATGATAGATACAATTCCAGAAGTGATAAAAAAACTCTACATTTTATAAAATCAAATTTAATTTGAATTTGGCTTTTATAGCACTATAGCAATCTGAATAAATGGTAACGTTATGGTTACAAAGACAGGTAACACAAGCATAATCATAGCTGCATGAAGTTAAATGTCCAAAAAAGTTAGTTTCTGTTATATAGGACTCCCATGTGCCACTGTCACAATCTATACCTTAATAAAATTCTTGTAGCATATTTTTTCAAGAAAATACATTTGGCTCAATGCTGAGCATATACACATACATGTAAAATCCACAAAACCTACATGAACTCAACAGTGAATGGTATCATTTTATGGTGATAAATCACGTCGCCAACAAAGAAAACCAAAAAGAAATACTTGAATTCTTACATCAGTTACATATGCTTCCGTAATTGGTGGTCCTCTAATTGGGCTGAAGCGTTCCCCAATACTCCTCACCACAGTACTGAAAACCCGAAGAAGTGCAGCCAGTTTAGGTAGTGATACTGAAGGAGGAGGAATATCTTCATCTGCTGATTCCCCAGAAGCTACATGGCTGAGGTCCTACAGCACAGAAGTTTTATATATCAATACACATCATTAACAGTTATAATACATGCATAAAATCAAAGTATGAGATTGAAAATACTTCAGCTATTTTCTAGACATATTATAGATGCTGTCCAATTATAGTTCTCTTTATCCAGTATCTCTAACTTCACACATATACGAAGATGGGATATTGGCACACAATGATGATAAGCAAGTCACAGAGCAGTAATAAGATGCTGCTCATTAGTTTAGCCACTGAAACAGAGTACTCTGACTACACCTCGAAAATTAAAACAGAGGCTTTTCAAGTTCCTGGCCCCTGGAACATGATCATCCATATTGCTCAGTTACAACTGTTGTCTGCACGCCTTTACCACTCTTCCAAACACAAAATTCCCGTCCACAAATTGGGGTCAGGATGTTCGAGTGGCCATTGCCATGACACTGTTTACATGAAGCTACCTTGATCTGGAGACCGTGATGTTACTAGCAGGCTACTTCATGCCAGCTGGCATCAGTGCCTGGGAACATTCCCAGAAGTGCTGATCTCATTAGTATAGATATAGCCGTGGTCTACCCCATCGCCAGATAAACACACTAGCCAGAACCACCTCCTCCGTGATTTAAGTTAACGCATGTTATCTTAAAACTCTTCCGTGACTAAGAATACGCACACTGTCCAGTTCAGCAGACAAGCTGATAAGCAGCGACTTACTGCACTGACTAATCGCTTTTGATCGTGTGCCTACAGTCAGAGCAGCGCGGGTTTCTGCACGCCTGGCACTGCCAAAGAGCTCTGCAAATCCGAACTCTTACAACTGTACCATCAGAAGCCTTGGTGCACATGTAAGTAAGCTAATAAAATCAAATTATTTATTCTGGTCTGAGTGAAACTGATTATGCTTGAAATACAACTTCACATGTAGGATACGCATGTTAACATGTATAATATAGCATAATCTAGTTAAAAGCATATATACATATGAGCAAATACATTTTAAGAAAAACATTCCTCCCCAAAAACCAAAACTCTTCCTTTAATGATAGCGTCAGACAAACTCTACACTCTGCTAACTAAGCAGACGTTACAAAGTATTTAAACAAATATACTTCTGCTTTCGATCTGTTCCTGCTGCATTATTTCCTGCACAATATAATCCATTATTTTAACAGACAAATTTACCATTCATCTATAGAAGCATTAAGAATCCTTCTCCCCTCAACAGTCACTACTTCTGAAAAACTATGAAATTGGATAATTAGAGAAAATACCAAGGCAAGACTGTGAAATGTCTTCACCTCAGCTTTTTAAAAATTAAGCATTCCTACTTGATTGTTTTTATTATAACATTATATTCTCAATCAACAACGGCTGAAGGACTAGCCATAATACTGTTTAAGGAGTTCATGAGGATTCGTATAGAACTGTCATTGTACATGCCTTAAGTGTACTGTGTAATTTGATCCTCTTTTCCCCCAAAGAAAATTATTTTCTACATATGTAACACATCCATAAGACCCACAGATGTGGATTTATTAAGAATCCCCAACAGTTAACTCTGGCATATACCATAAAGTCTTGTTTACCTCAGCATAAGCTTCCATATCTTCTAAAAACTGACCCAAGAGTGTGGTAGAAAAAGTAAGATCAGCCACCCAAAAGGGCTCCAAGCTCTGCAGCCATCCTGTATAAGAATACCACGGCAATGAGAACAGGAGAAGGTAATGTACAAAAATTAAATTTAGTTGCATATTGTTGACATAGAAGTTGTTAAGTTAAGAGAAGAACACTTGCATGAAAATGTTAACAGAAGCTAGTTTTAAAAGAAATATAAATTGTATTTCTCTTTTGTCCCTTTGACAAATTCATTTTAAGGTTCAGTCCTGCCCCACAGCAGTTAAACATTGAGGACAGAATCTAAGGCCTATGACACAGGAAGCATAACAGACATGCTGTTAATAACCCCAAGAAAACCGCTATAGCCATAGGAAGAAGTTTCCCCATTTCTTACATGCCAGTACAGTATCTTCAAGACAAAGATTTTCTAAAAGTACACAGGAGAAACTATATTCTTTCACAGAGAATATATTAAGATCTGTAAACTTATTAAAAATTGTTGAAAAGTTACACGAAGATGCTTAAATGTAGCCTGAATAAAGCATCCAATTTTTCCAAATATAGCATAAAATGGCAAATACAAATTTACTGTAAAGCTAGCAACAAAGCCTCTTGTTACGCAGCCAAACTCATCTTGGTTTTACGTCAACTTCCATGTCAGTAGGACCAGACCTGTGTAAGTAAAGCCACATCATCTACAAGCCAGAGTGGACTACATCAGGGACTCTTTGGCCAAACTTACCAGACACCTGTTGTGTCAAAGAAGGTTTCTGAGTGTGATCGATATGCCACCCAACCAGTATATCCACTGTGTCCTGGAAAGCATTTTTGAAAAAAGGTTAATTAGCCAATTTGCTGCACCAACACTTCTATTTGAGAAAGAAAATACAGAGGACAAAGTAAGCTTACCCTGAAATTGGTGCTGAAAATGTGTGGGTAGCATCGGGACACCAAGAGGATGCACTTGACACATTTGCACAGTAACTCTGGTGTATCCAAATTTTCCAGAATGGACTGCAGGTTGGTCATTACAAGCTAAAAAGTAAAGCAAAGCCATTAGACACTTCGTTTCATTAAAAGAGCATGTGAAGATGTTACAATGTTAGACACAGATTGGTTCAGTGTTGAACCCCTTTTCATAAGCTACTTTGATTCAAACAGAAACATCTCAATGCTCTTTCTGCAGGCAGAAAAATGTAAAAAGCATAGCATAGATTGCATTAAAATAATTATTTCCAGTGGTCATTTGCTTGAAATATGGCAGACCCAGGCTCAAGGCCTGGGGACACTGTTTTCTTTAATTCTTTAGCCACAGAACAACAAGTTTTTCTAAGTTACTGTTTCTCTTACTGAAGCTTTTTGGCTCCCTAAATATTAAATTGGAAGACAGACCTGGACACAGTTCTACACCAAAAATAATACGTCCTAAAACTTGAACCATGGGACCAGATTTGTCTGCACACATGCTACTCCTTCTCAGATCTATTTACAATTCAAGTTAGAAATTGTAAATAGGAGGTAGCATAAAGCAATCAACAGGTGGGGTTCTGTGCACCATTCCATCCGACTTCTCTTTTTGATCTCAACAAGATTCTTCCTCTTGGATCTGCAATACATACTAAAAAGTTGCATCAAAATACATACCATCCTACAAAGACTTGACATTCCTTTCTAATCTAATCAAAATCAGAGAACCCCAGTCAGAAAGTTTCCTCCCAGTTGTAATCATATTTAGTTAATACATCAACATAGCAGTACTTAATGTTCATTCCAGTTTGAAAAGTTGATTCAAGCATCGTACTTGAAAAATCATTAATACTCCTGTTTTAACTTGTAGTCTTACCTGCATTAAAGATGAAAAGGCTTTCTTTTCTCCTACTGTCTCTAGCGCTTTGTAGGTTGCACACAAATAAAGAAGTTTAACTTCTTCTTTTGTGGATGAGCTGAATTTGCTAAAAATCCATTTAAAGATCTTCTCAGCCTCATAGCTCAAAGATGCACAAAGAAGGCCAAGACAGCAAGCTCCTTCCTGTCTCAGTTCTTGAAGCAATTTGCTACTGTATTTGGGGGGAGAAAAAAAAAAAAGAAATGTGGAATCTCCAAACATGAGAGCAGAAGAGAACAAACCATTAATAAATCAAAACATTTTCTAAAGCAAAAAAATACATGCATGAATGACGCTGCTTCTCTCATAAATAATGGCAGCAGCGATTAAGCTAAAATAAAATTAATAATCTGAAAATGCTATGAAATATTTCTGTGGATAAAAGTATGCAATAAATAGGCCATTCTACTTGTAACACACTATCCAAGGAAGGAATTCCTTAACATAGTGCCAACTTTGGGTAATAAGACTGAACTAAGCACCAAGAAGCCCACAAACACCTGAGCTCTCTCTACATACGCTCTTAGTTGGATATAAATGAATTAGATCAGGCTGTAAAAAACTGAAGTTCAACTTGCAAGCTAGACAACCACAGCAACACACTACTACACTCAAGTGATTAAAATTTGCTGAGACAGACTTCGTATTGCCTTCAACATAAAAGCCACACCTGTGCATTCAAGTTCTGTCCATGTGAAGTGTACTCTAGACAGTCAGGACTGTTAATATGCCCAAGAGAGCCTTAACTCTCCCCCAGTTCCATCCTGTTACTGCAATGTCACACCTATGCAAAATCAGTGAATTCATTTCTTTCAACCTTTCCCCCCTCCACTGCATTTCTCTACTGAAAACCAAACCTAACGCTGTCTTTATTTTCCTCTTAAAGCCTCCAAACTGCACCATTTTTCCAGCTTACCTTTCATTGAGTACATCATGAATGGCAGTCAGGATATTATCCAGTTGTTTAACTAGTACCTATAATATAAGATACATAAAAGGCACAAGCATAATAATGGCACAATAACTTCTGCAAACTAGTTCCTGTTTACACCCACAACACCACTGCCAATTCTGTTCACTAACAGAATGCTATTATGCTTTCCATGGGCACTGCAGACCAGCATGTACTATATTAAGCAATACCGCAATATTATCCTCCTTGTTATATTTCATATTTATTTACAGGAGCCATGAAAATACACTAGCAGCCTGCTATCAAGGTTTGTTCTATGTTTAGTTCTTGCTGATAACATCACATCACAAATATAAGACTCACCATACAGCTCATCAGTAGTTGTCTACTGAAGACCTAGTCTCCTATACTAATAATCAATTGTATCAGCAGAATATTTAGTACAATCTCAAGTATTACAATTTCTCCTTAGGCAATCCTGACTTTCAGAGAAACAGAGTACTATATGGGGGGATGAAACATCATTGATGAACCAGTGCTTCTCAGTAAACATAACCAGAAATACTTGTTTTCCTAATATGTGCTAAAAAAACACATAAATGAGTATGATACATTAAGTCTTCTTGACAAGTTAATAAAAGGTTTGTTCTCTATATTAATTTCAAATACAGTGCATGTTATCTAGTTTTTGTTGTTAAGTTTTGAGCAATAGCATGGGGGGGGGGGGGAGGAGAGAGGAGAGAAAGAGGTCGATATGTTTGGCCCCTCAGAATTCACAAGGACATTTTTAAAAAGTGTTTCATATCATCAGAAGAGGCTACAGGAGATACAGGAGAAGGCATCTATACAGTTTAGAAGCTGGGTGAGATACCATTACATAACAATGCCACTGCCTACTGACTTTTACTACTTTGTTGATCACATTTCAATTCTGAGCAGGAAAAGAACTCTGTTAAATTACACTTAATACTGTCAAGAACTGCAGCAGCTACTGGGTTAAACACTGTCCATTATAAAGTTTTAGGCTTGACATCCTTGATATCCCTTGACATCTGATCCTGTTCTCAGTAGCAAGCTGGGAAAAGTTTGAAAAGTTTCTCAGTGACAAACTTTTAACATTCTGACCAGTAACAAGTACAAAGTTTGTCACCACTGAGTCAGATATCAGAATGGCAATTCAAATGTTCTGAGATAACAATAAATCTAAAATGCAGTTACCAAAAAAATGAGGGGAAAAACACATCGAGAATAAAGGAAGTAATTAAAAAATAAAAGTCACAGAATAACTGTGGAAACCATTTATTCCAAACCCTGGTATCAACACGGACTTTGTTCCAAAAGAAAGCTCAAGTATCAGCCAGGTTGCACATGGTCTGCTTATCCCCACGTGCATGGAATAGAAAAGTCTCAATGTTTAAGTGTCTTGACTTTTGGAAAAGAGCGTCATTACCACTGGTTAATTAAGACATAACAAGAGAATTAACCAACTTCTTATAAATAGGGATACACATAACCCACAACTGAAATATCACAGCACTGCCTGTAAATGAGTGGCAGAGTATCAAGTCATCACTTCCTGCTTTTCAATACTTGGAGAACTCCTAAGCTCTCCAAAACAGTGGAAGAGATCTGTCAGACAAAATACTCTTAATACTTCAAACTAAGTAATATTAAAAATGTATACCCACAGTGGGATACTTACCCTCAACACACCCAAATTCTTAAGAAACACTAGAGGGTATTAGAGAATTCAACAACCCATTAAAAAAAAAAATAAACCAACGAAAAACCAAAAAAATACAATGAAAGCAAATACTTTTTTTTCTCCCCCTCTTTCCATAAAAGGGAATCCACATAAAAAGCTGGTCAGCTAGAAAGCTGAGTAACTAAGATGAGCTATTCACAGGCCTGTATAAATATCTGCATATTTTTAATTTAAAATACAGAAACAGTTCTTGAATAAGACAATAAGACATTTTAATTCCTTCTTTCTCTATTTCCTTGCTGAAGGATCCAGAGGATCTTGCTAAGACCAGTCAAAAAAACCCCCCACACATGCCTTATTTATTCCTGCAGCACACGCACTCCCAGTTTGCTTTAAGGCAATCCAGGAATACATTTTCCTTTGTTGTGGAAGGAAATTCCTTGTATACAAGATATCCTTTGCAGACGTATCCCAATACTCAAATTTTTTAAATGACAGTTTTATAAAATGATAAATACTCCAGTGTTAAGGAAAAGTAAATATTACTAACCAGTTTGTTTTCTGGTTGCTGAATGAATTCTTTCAATTGCTTTACAGTAGCCAGTCTTCGGTCTCTGTCGTCTTCCCGAGTAATCCTCCGAAGAAGATTTGACAGTCGAGACTCATCAGAATAAGACAACGATCGCTCTGAAAAAGAAAATGCAATTATTTCTTTTCTCTAGAACAACAATATCTGTATTGCCAGAAATGTGTATTTGTGGACTTAATAATTCTTAATAATAATTTGAGGGAAAAAAATCCTGCTTAAAGGTACTACTTGCTGTGGACAGCCCAGTACCTGGGTAGAACTCATTCAGAACTAAGCAGAACTGTTTTACAACTACGTTTCTGACTAAATATACAAACAAACATAATTAAATAAAAAAATATTTAAAGAAAGCCTTGTGGAAAAATCAAGCTGCTTCTTGAGTCAAAGAACCAGATTTAAGCTCAAGCAACTACCAAGAAACAAGATTTTCTCTACCATTTTGGCACAAGAAGAATGATTATGAGTAGTCCTCTGATATCTGGCAGGGCTTTCCTTTGAAAAGGAAAACAAATCTATTCTTCCTCTATTGAGGAATAAAAGTATACAGCGCGCAGAGGTGCACTGGCTATTGATTTAAGATCTTTGCAAAGTCCTTAAAGTCCCCTCTCCTGTCTCTACGAATGTTGGTTAACTCTTCAGTGCTAGACGAAATGTCAACAGTTAAGTATAAGCCTTGAATTCATTCAATCCACAACTTGCAACTTTTTTAGTGTTGTCTTCTCTGTGTTTCCTTTTGTTTGTAATCTCTACACAGAAAACTGCAATTTATTTTCAACTATGGTTGTACTGTTCTACATATAAAACAAAGCCAGTACAATCCCAGTAAAACTAAAACCACCAAGGTTACTGGTATGAGAGACATTTCACTGCTGCTAGAACAAGACACACTGTTCAAAACTCTCCCCTAAAAGCAGCTTTGTTTTTATTGTTAATATCTGATGAACATTGGCATTACTCCCTGAGAGAGTGTTAGCTGTCTGCTAAGCCATAACCATAAACCAAAAAAACTTGAAAAAACTACTCAAGAGCATGACCGAAGCTGTACTAATGACTGTACACTAGTTAATGAACACCTGTATGGCTTCCACTTTGACAAAAACCAGCAAGTGAAAGGCTGAAAAAATCTGCCACACGCTAACTCACAGAAGACAACTACTTTAAAAATTGCTTAATGCACACACTAACAAACAACAAAATACAGAAGAATTTGGAAGATGAGATCCTGTTGCAACAATCCCACGGTAGTTTGAAGAAGAAAATAAAAATGACTTGCTGAAGCCTACAACAATCACAGAACAGTTAAAAAGAAGAAAGTGACATCTAAAGGAAATAATAGGTACAGAGGCATACAAGTCACAGTCTCCAAATTCAGTCATCCAAAATTACAGTTCCTAACATTTTAAGGTTTAAGAAGTGCTCATGTACGCAGGAGAACAGTCTGAATTTTCTGCTAGTACTAATAGTAAATTCACAAGCCCACTACCAGGAGTATTATTTACACAGAGTTCTCTATTAGACAGTTCTCTATTTCCTCTACATAGACATAATTTAAGACACTAAAAGGACTGAATAATTTTTATAATCAAGACACCAGAATGGGATTATCAAGTCCAGGATTATCCCATTCTGGAAATCAGGCTTTTGCAACAGTCATGTCACCACTTCAGTTCTTCCACCCACAAAGCACACTGAACACTCTTCTTTCACCTTTTGTCTCCTTTGAAATACAAATCTGAGGAGAAACACCATGTTCATATTATAGGTTTATAATGTGCCTGGCATAAAGCAGCCACAGTTTTTGCCCCTGGCTCAACTACCACTTAGTGTATGTGATGCAACAAATGCCAGTGCTTAGTCATAACAAAGTTTCTATTTTCATTCAAATGTCCTTGGAATAACTTTCTTCTTTAAAAAAAGAAAACAAAACAAAAAAACCACTATTACTTAAACCCAAATAGTGGGAAAACCGAAGCCTTCTTTCTCAAAAACGCATGCCCAGCATTCCTGCACCCTGTCACAACACATTTCCTCTCACCGCATCTCCCAAGACCTTGCCCACATTCTTACGATGCCTCCAGTTCCTCTCTGGCCTCTAAATTCTCAGCTGAGCTAGAGAGAGCATGAACTGTGGCTGGTTCAGGAGCGCACATCTACTGACTAATCAGCTGGTACGATGTGATGACTAGCTGACCTGCAGGCCTGTGAGAACAGGTAACTGTGGAGCGCACCGTTGCAGGTTTTCCCACACTAGGGATTCCAATTAAAAACTTTAACTCAGGCATCAATTTTCAACAAATCTAAGAGCAAATTCTTCTTGGAGCCCTTGATCTCCATGCCAAAGCTGGCTAACCTGAAGAAGAGTTCAAAAGCTAAAGGGAATGGAAAGATTGCTAGCACAAGCCATACAGTTGAGAGAGATGCCTAACCTATGGAGGAAGTCTCAATGCAGGGAACAGTAAATACAAGATGACAGTTTCCATCAACATCATCTAACATATCACAAAAAATAGAATCCATATAGATCGCCTAATTATAGTGAACTTTTCATATTCTGAACACAAGAGAAGCTGCCAAAAGAGATCTTTTCCTGAAAATCAGTGGTATCCTTACCCTGTGATTTCCTCATGTCTTTTGTGGCTAAAGCACGATTCCCATGCGGAACACTGGTAAAATCAGGATTGGTCACATTGTTAACTCTCAGCTCTTGCCCCAACGACTTCCGACCATAAGTATTTTCCCCAGATCCTCCATTGACACTGTAGCCACCTGTGGAAAAACCAATGTGAGATTAAAACAGGGCATTTCTAAATGTTAGGAGTTACTCGATATGCAAATCAGCAGCCCTACCCTCTCCCGCCTTCTTCAGCTTCCTTTCACTTTCACATGCAAAAATGTTTTGTTATGCCCTGTAAGTTTCCAGGTCACATATTCAAAGTCTAATCAAGTTGGGGTTTTTTTAAGCATATGAAAATCCTCTACTGCAAACAAGTTTAACATCAATTTTGTTGCATTTGGGGTTTTCTCATTATTACGTTTCACCCTGTATTTTACAAGGGCCTTCATGTCAAACTGCTAGTACACATGGCTAGATACATTCATTTACTTGCTCTTTGATATTGCACATCAAATTTCCACTCTGTTATAAATACCCCACATAGATTCAGTAAAATGGCCAAAAAAATAGAAAGCTTTTCAAAACCCACAGATTTATATGTACAGATTGAACAACTCTCCCTAAACATAAAACAGTCAATATTTTCACACGCTAATACTGACATTATCTTTAATTTAACTCAAGTCATTCTCCCACTTGAGATACACATGGTACATCTTTGGTAACAATATAAAATGGAAATAAAAGTGTCATTTTTGAGTAATTATTTTTATTCCTAGATCCACAAGAATTTATATACTCAAATGTTGAAACCAAGGATTTTTCCAGTCTGTCACGTCACTTTTAGGGGGAGGTTCTTCCTCTGCAGTACTGTTGAGAAATGAAACTCCTCCCTGAGCCTGCCCAATACTTAATGTGTGAGAGCTCACTTCCGAGGCAACTTTCTGAAGTGCCTTCCCTGCCTGAGACATGGAAGAATCAACTAATAAAATTAAATCCAGAACAACAAAAGAAAGGCAAGACTCCTTTAAAAGGAGTATTTCCACAATTCTACCTGCAGCAGTTTATAAAAAAAAAGCCTGAGTAGATGGAGAGGTGGCTCTCTGTAAAAACCCTGGTAGATGTAAAGATTACCATCTTGAAGGCAAAGCTTTTGATAAAAAGAAGCTGTGAACTACTAGTAGAAACTTCTGTATTTCTATATACATGGGACTAACCTACCATCACAGAAAAATCCTGTGCAAAATCTCAACTATCATTAATTACAATTACAGTAAAGATAATTTGACCGTATTTGGATTTACAACATTAAACTCAATTTTTAACCATAAACTACCATGTGTAACACCTTAATGTCATCTTGTCATAACAAGCTGACACTGTCCTATGAAGGAAATTACTTCTAACAGCAATAATTATATATATGATTAAACAGAAGTGTATCACTAAAATTCAAAGCAATAAAGAAATTAAACTGAAGATGTCAGATAATCATGTGTTCACACCACAAACATCAACTGTCAAAACCAGACATGCTACCATATACTACTGGTGTTCTTAGAGTTATTTCATACTTTTCCCTCCAGCACACAAAATATCCCAGCTTTTTTTGGTTGCCTGCAAAGGCACGTAGTATTTACAACAGCATATCTGACATTAGCTTAAATGAATTAAACACAAACCTATATTCTCCCACTTGACAAAGATGGCACATCTTTGGTAACAATGAAACAAGTCGTTATTTAGAGTAATTAAAAACAGCAGGGCAATCAGGTTTTTGGGCCATAAGGCTGTAAATATTACACTATTACTCTCTTCAGTTATATCCTCATCTGAAAAGTTTTTTTTTTTAATCCTGATATATACAAATTCTATTCATTTCCTGTTAAATGTTAAATGAGACCAGATAATAATATGATCCGCTATGTCACTGTTGTTAATTTTAGCATAAATATGTAGATACCATGACATACGAATACTAGTGCAGTATCTTTTTATCAGTAAGGACTCTGAGCACATCATAGTGACAAATCAAAAGGAGGGGAAAGTGCTGCAAGTGAAAACCCAAGAGCCTTCTATTTGGTTTTAAAAACTTCAATCTTCTAACTCTCCCCAAGTAAAGGAGAGAAGACAAAGGGGAGGGATCTAACTGCAGTCTTCCACTAGTTAATGTGAAGTGTTATTAAAAAGAAATAAAGAGACAGCTAGACGAATCGTACCGATGCAGTTTAAAAGGACAGGAGTCAACAGTCATAAACTGCAGCAAGGGAAATTCAAACTGGATATGAAAAGACAATTATTTATCAGGAGAGTGGAAAAGCACTAAACAGGCTGCTAAGGGAGGTGCAGAGCCTCCCATCCTTGGAGGCTTTCAAACCTGAAAAACTTCCAGAAATTATCAGGTTGGAAGTAATTTTTACTATCAACACCAGAAACCGCGGGTAGGGGGGTAGAATATCTTCTCAAAGACTCTAGGTGCTTATGGCATAGGGTTATCCAGGGTAGAAAACAAGTAGTTCTTAAAATGAAAATGCCATACTGGATGGAAGGCTCCAACAGATTAATTGAAAACTTAGTAAACAGAAAATATTCTGCATCTGTAAGCTTACAGACGTCTCCAAAAATAAAAAAATGAACTAGAGGTAGCTAGAATTTGCTTTTGTAGGACAGAGTATCCTCATCACACCTGAATGAAATAGCATGAAGTGCTGAGCAAGCAGAGACATGCCCTGTAAGATACAGCACTTGAGGGAGAGGGAGGTGTATATGTCTTTTCTAATGGCACTTTCCCAGCAACTTCATAAATTACCTTACTGAATTTGTATGAAACTTACTATTTCACTATACTGCCAGTACATTCTTTAAATACTAGCACACTTCACAGTATAAGAATAGCCTACTATGCCAGTCTGCGTCAAACAGTAAAATTCTGCATGTTAGCAGACATACCGACAAATAGACTCACTTTCTAAGCAGTTTCTCTATTAAAAGTTAAACAAATCTTAAGGTTCTCAAGGTATGCAGATAAACAAATATCTGTTTCATGCACCTGCCTCCTAGAAACAGTACGTACTACTCATAAAAAATTTATTTCCATCAGCACACCCAGCTTAACTTCCCCCAAGATGTTGCAATTCTTTACAGATAGTTACAGGGCAGAGAAGTAGAGGGAGTGCGAATGCTTTTTAGGTTCCTGAACAAGAACTCCCACACTAATATTCCTGTGAGATTTTTTGAAGTCTGGCCTGCCAGAAGAAGATTTACATAGTCTAAAAAGTAACTCTGCAAGTAAAAAAAAAAATCCTCTTATTTGATATCTTTATTTGGCAATTTAAAAAAATCAGAATAGATATTTCTTTTTCATAAAGCTGAAAAAGGTATGATTCTGAATTTTTAGCTATTTTCTAGAGAAAGCATTTCCATTCCCCAGAAAAAAGAATTGTGTGAACCATACATCACATTACTTATATGAAGTCAGACTGAGGTATGCAGAAGTAGAAATTCCCATTAATGACAAAATATATATTTGATTTCCAAATATTCCATTTGCTGCAGTAAAGCTGCAACAGGTAATGCATCAGAGCATTAGCCCATTTAATCAGTCCATTTTCAACACCAGAAGCACTAGACAGTATTTGGGAACAAATTTCACGTTGCAGACCAGACGCATCCAGAATACTATTGTTTAGGAAAAAAGTAGTTGTTCTGTTAATGCATTAAGTCTTCTCTTACTCACTTCTCCTTAATACAATTGCATATCTCACTATTCATATCAACCACATTTCTTTAATCCCTGATAAATCTCTCAACACAGCAATACTGTGGCAACAAGTTGTATCAGTTCACTGCCCTTTTTGAGGAAAAAAGTCCTCCACTACTTCAAGTTTATTGCCTTTCTTTGAATTTCCCCTCACATTTGACACATGAAACTGCAGTCTGTATACCTTTTTCTTCATTCTGTATGTCAGTGTGGACTCTGATATCATCGTGTCTTTGTCGAGACACCACAGCTGAATTTGAAGGTTGTAATCCATAGGAGGCAGAACTGCCCCGATCTCTGGATGAAGAGTATTTTAAATTGTCCTGGTCAGCTGATGAACTGTCAGTTCTATAAAGAGAAAAATATTTTATTTATGTAGGAGTATAACAGGAGTGGGATTCACAATCACTTATAAATGCAACATATTTAAATGACAATCCCAAATGTATCTTCCTGTGTCAAAGATGTTGTACACTTCTTTAAAAGTGACCTTAAATTCACATTGGGATTAGAATTGACTAATTATTACAGCAACATGCAAAGGAAATGCATTCTAGTGTGCCAGTGCCTTTTCTCAGGACGTTCTCAAGTCTCTTTTCAGTTGGATGCCTACATAATGAAAAATTACTTCCCAGAAGTGAAAAATACAACCAGGTATAGGTATATACCCCAGCCCAGTGATACGGTATCTACCATCTGTGCAAGTCATTACTAATCCACACATGAACATTTACATAGCGTGCCACAGGCCTTATTGAGCAATGTAAAACCACTTATCACATGGAGGTGTTACTAGCATGTAACTGATAATCAACATAAGAATCACACGTGAACATTTTGCAAAATAAAAATTGCAAAACAAGAAAACAGGCTTTATTATGGAAAAAGAACGTAAATTAAATGTTGTTATCCTTTACAGTAAGCGTTTGCAGATAAGAAGTGGGTTAAAAAAAAATCTGCATCAGGCTTAAGCCATTCTAACAGAACTGATTTATAGCCCAGAATAAACTTTTAAGGAAAATGTGAAAATTATGAAACCAACTCTTCTCACTTGACATACTAAGTGATTTCATTTTTTTTAAATACAGTATCTTTAATATACTGAGCATGTGCCCATGAGACTTCAGAACCTAAATTCAACCAATCACCTTGAATGCATTCTTACAAGTAATACTGGAGGTTTTGCATTAAAGCTAGTAAAACAATATCCATTCAAACCAAAAATCAACAGAATTCTGTTCAACTCAAGTACATTTGGAATCACATTATTCAAATTATTTAGATGGCTTTTCCTAAGCAAACCCTATAGATTGATTTTTAATTTAAGCTTTGGATAGTTCATTTGATTATTTAACAAAATGCAGGAACAGATCATTCTTTTTAATTCCTGTAAATTAACTACAGTTTGTATAAGGACAAACACCACACGGTCTTAGGAAAAAGTCTTTCATTTTTACCTTTCAAGAGAACACTGTGATTAGAACCAGTAGACAAATTCAGGGAAAAGCAGTTAAATACATCTCAAGGCCAAAAGGGAAAAAACACTGAATTTCTGAAAAGCAGTTGTTACTTAAGCTGTCCCGAAGGCTTGCTATTTTCAAATATAGCTCAACCTCAGTGCAACTGGAAGAGTAATACCATGAGGGTTTATATTTGCAAAAACAACTGGAATGAAAGAACCCACATACATCTTTTATTCTCTTGAGAATGTTAAAAGACAGTATATTATTAATTTAGAACAGGGTTCAAAAGAAGAAAACTGCTTTTGCCCTGTTCTCACAGGGAAAGGTTGACACTGGGTTTGCTTGGCAGGGATTATTCCCTTCTGCTCTATAAGCAAATTCATCTTTTGATAAACAAAATAAGACTCTTTTCTTCATTCCATTATCACAGCAGCATCACATCTACTGCTTTGTCAAGCTCTTCCTTGGACTATTTTATAAAACTTGGGCTGTGCTACTCATGAGGCAAAAGCCTTTAGTAAAAATCTTTGCTCATGGCAGCCAACTACGATTGCAGAAATACAGTTGGACCTTCATCATTCACCTAAGTTTTGTTGAGCAACAATGAAGTTCTGCACTGCTCCTTCAAATGGTATGAACTTTACATGTGCCTACACCATGTGCAAATTTTCCAGTCAGCTACAGAGTCCCCTGATTTTCTCCCTGCCCTAAAACCTCAAGACACTTCCAGCTCACCTTGAGGAACAGCAGTTTATTATGGAGGATTCAAATTATTTTAGCCTTTCAATGGAACACTGACAAATTTTCAATTAGTAAATTTAAGTAGTGATAGGTTCTTAATAGCGTACCTCACCAAAGGGCATTGCTTTAGGCGATGTGCTGTAGACCATAACGTTACCAATTGTCAAGTATTAAGTCTGAAATTCTTAAGTCTGAAGGCAAGCTGATTAAACGTACAAGTGAAGACTGTTCTGTGTATCCCAATCAACTGAAGGACTACACGTGTTCTCAGCTAACCTCACTTCCCACTGCACAGCCTTTGACTGTTTTGCAAAATTTTCCATTGTGGCAAAATATATAAACCTATTGTTTCCCTGGCTAAAAAACACATGCTGGCTCTGTCCTGCCTTTGAGAACAGCTTTCTGCAAGCTAACCTGTTCCCATTTTACCAACCAACTAAAAGATGAGCACAATTTTATTAAAAACATATAATTGTTCTCCTATGTATCAATTTAGGAGACAATAGCTCCCACTGAAAACATTGTTCCCACTACAATTAATGTGTAGCTTAGACAACCAGCAGCTTCTGCCCTTTCTTTATGAGGCAGAGAAAAAATGCTTCATAGAAAGATACTGTTTCCAAAGAACTAGGTTCTGTGACCCAACTGGCTGCTATGATCCATATTGCTTTGGAGGCAGATTTTGAGCTGTAAGAAGCTTCCAGTAAGATTCACACCAAAAGCAGAGCCCTCCATCTCGTGGGCCTGTGCATTTCTAGCTGTCCAGTGATGCACACCAATTCTCAGTGACCCCATGTACATGGCCTCAGTACCCATCACCTGTGCCTGTGCTCCCTTACTGAGGAACCCTGACGCCGGGTGACACAGGACACTGCCGTGCAAACCCACAGCAAAGCATGGTCTGCGTGCAGAGGAAGGGACGGTTAATTTTCAAATCTGTTTCTGAAAAATACCATTTTTCATGACAGTAACACACTCATGACTTCAAAAGACAATCACTTCAAACTGAAAACAGCCACTCAATGGACAGGTATCTGCCAACGTCTTACACATCATTACTTCTTCTGCCTCCTTCCAGCCCTTTAAGGTACACTGCAGCCATTCCACCAGGCGATGGGAAGAACTGTACTCCCGGCTACCTCGGCTCATGCCTACATTTCAAGAGGGCACTCTTCCTGTTCACATAGTATTTCCACTTCAATCACATTGTGCCAAGCAGATGGTGGGTTCCCTGACGGATGTAACACTTAGCATCATCTTTCAAAGAAGTCTATGTAACAACAAATCAGTTACATGATACCGGGATGGTCACAGATCTGAACAAACATTGTATAACTAATAAAATCACAACATCCAATGTTAGCAACAGATAAGCACAAGTACAAATACAAATGTGATATTAGACAAAGTTGGAAGGAGAAATTGCACGGATGAACATGACTATGATTACCTCATACTGCAGCTTCAAAAGCTTATTTATCACTTTATGAGATACTACTCAGTTATTTCTGCCTGAAAAGCTCATTGATGGAGACTAAGCAAAGTACTTCAATGACAGTTTTCATCTGTGCCTGGTTCTGGGTGGAAGACAACCTGATTACCACCAACACCAATTTCCTGCATACACTGTTTTAGCAATGTCATTTATACATATCAGATTGCATTTGTTTTTCTACAGGGTGATTTTTAACCTGCCTTTATCCATCAGAAAAAGAAAATAGTTCACCCACCTAAATAAGTAGAAAGGGCCTCTAGTTCTCTCTAAAATTAAAAAAAAAAAAAGGCTACTTTCCATCAACTTTGGCTACTTTCCAGTGGTTTGACTAACCACTTTGTATGACTTCAAGCATGGCTGAGAACAAACTTTAAAAAATTATCTAGAAAAAAGAAAAATAGGTCAATCAAAAATATATCATGTTTCTTCAGTTATGTGGAAGCTTCAGGAATTTTTGTCCAAGAAACTTGTTACAAACAATCTGTTGTATACTACTATCTGTTGCTCTCTCTGAACAACCCTGCCATATGGATATTATTTTGAGACAAAAATCACTTTATTATTCTATTTCATTTCCAAGTACACAATTTATTCTGAGGCAACTCTCCTATTCAAGTCAGTCAATTTCACTTGCTTATTTGCTCTATTTACCAAGTTTATTTGCTATAATGCAGATAAATTCTTCATTACATAAAATCTTTATCGATAAAACATTCAAAAGTTAGAGTCACTGTATCCACTCAAATTAACAGCTTCCCATCAAGTTTCCAACCTTTCCTCCACTGTCAGGCAGAGCAATTAACAGTTGTCTTTTGCCATGCTTTTACCATCGCTTGGTCCATCTTGCCAAGCCCAAGCCTGGCTGAGCTCACCCCAAAGCCAACTTTTGTTTCTACTCCTGTGCTGAGAAAGCAGAAGCAAGTGGTCATGTTTTTTACTAGTGAAATAACAATTAACTATTTTCCTACTGCAATTCTGCCCTCCCCGCTGCTAGAGAACTACCTGCAGTCACAGCAGCTTTTCAAACCACCTCCTGATTCTACATCACGCCCTCCTCACACAGTAGCTTCCCAACGTCCTTCTGTCCTGTGGTGGACACCATAGGAGGGGATGTCAGGGAAATGTATCGCATATATGCGTCCAGTTCTTATTTTTCCTTAGGTATCAGGCATCTTCTGACAGCCATTTTTGGATGCAGCATATTATGTTAGCTAAATCATCAGTCCAATGTAGTACTGCTATTCTTGTATGGAAGACTATCTGCTCTCCAAGTTCTTTTTGCTTCCCACTGACACACTTTCATCTTCTTTCATCTTTCTCACATCTCATTCTCCTCTGTCTTCACATTAAAAACAAAGGCTTTCACATTACAAACTTCGGCTCCCTCATTTTACCAAAACCAAAAAAAGCTCTTTGATTTCATACCTTCACAACTGTATTAACATATTCAATGCACTGAGATGTGAAAGGAGATCAAGAATTACTTGTTGCCCTTTGTAAAAGACGTGCCTCTGCCCTTCTCAGCCACGTAAAAACACTGCTCTAACCATCACTTCTTAGCCCATTGGCTCTGATGAGTTTCTTTGCTCCCTGCCAGTACTTCCCGTTCTGTCTTTAATTAAACACAGGGTACTCATCCTCAGTTATAAAGGGCTGGCCAACGCTGCTCCTGTGCTTAAGTTATAAGCTACCTGAAAGTAGAGCCATATTTCACTGTCTTGTCTCATTGTGTCTAGACCCATGGGGACCTAGGTGCTAACTTGGTTTGGCAGGCACCATGCTAACGCAAGTGAGTAACTTGTAACACTGACTTACATTGCATTAGAAGGATACACTTCACTTTCAAGACTGAATAATACACTTCTGGAACCTTTCTCAGATGTGAAAGATTTCCTTTTTCACTTTTCATACACTTCCCTGCTAACCTACATTTATGATAGGGAAGAGAGAGAGAGGTCCTGTTAATTAAAATCTTATCTTCCTTTTCTCACTTTCACCACTCACTCCCCTGCTCAGTACCACCATAAGCACATGAAACTCGCTTTGCCACCCAGAGCATTTCCTATCAAAGGGAAGTACCACTTGTTTCAGTATATAATTAGCCTCTATTACTCTACCAAATTAACTCTGCTCACATGCAAGACCTGCACACTGACATGATGCCATTTTTTCCCCCAGAAGTCGTATCAGGGAAATGCTGCGAGATCTGTCAAACAAAAAACGAAAGAAAAAAGAACTAAAGGTCTAGAAAGCTATAAAATCTAGAAGAAGGGAGAATAAGATCTTACCAAGCCTTCCAAAAACACCCTCATTGTTCTCTGTCACATACATCCAACATTTATCTAAGAAGTTTTTGTGGTGGTGTTAATTTAGAGTCTGGTACACCTCAGTGCACAAACTAATAAGCCCATATATATCAGGAAAACTTCTTCCTCTGCAACACACAGCTCTATCAATGCACACGGTAGGAAAAGCAGTCCACGTGCATCTGACTGATATGACTGCATTCACACAGATACAAAAAAAAGAAATAAAAATTATAATTAAAAACTACTCTCCCTTTGAAAAGTGTGAAAATAGAAGTTGAAGCCCACATCTATTTTCACCCCAAGTCCCAACGCTGATAAGCATTACTAAAAATTGAGAGAAATCTGGACCTAGTAGTGAGAATTAATCTAGTCATTTTTACACACACAAAAATGTGCATTTGAAAACACAATCATCTGATATTACAGTGGTGCATTAACAGTTCCTTTTCCCCCCCTTTAGGAACTTGAAACAACTACAGTTGCTGCAGTTTTCATTACTTCAGCCATGTGCATTCCCTATTCCATTCTCTGCAAGAAAGCATTTACCAGCAACATCACCTAAGCTGAACGAGTCAAAAAGAAAGGGGAAGGAAAGAATAGGAGGGGATATTTTGTGTTGCGGGTTTTTCCAATAACATATCCGAAACAAACAACGAAAAAGAAACAATCATTGTCAGTTTTATGTAACAGATCTCCTTTCAATCATGCATGTGAATCACTTTTAAAAATCAGTTAACACCAGAATAACACAGACTGATTTAATCTGTGTTGTTCTTTAAGCGCTTAGTGTAGACCCACAGGTTCCATATCACCCAAGCTATCCTTTTGAGACTTAAAATACTTGAGCATAACGTATAGAGAAAAACGTGCTCTGTGTTTGGGACTGTATAAACATTTCTGATTCCTGGGCTCTCCCACCAGATTTAGCTTTGTCCTTTCCTTTAAATAGTATTTTTTGAAATTCTTACAAGTGACAGCATCAGTGAAGAGGTGTTACCTACTTCTTAGCAGGAGCTCTAATCACCCAGTGTGATGGAAACAGAACTAGGCCCTATCCACACTATGAAGCTCCCCTAGTCTGCCACACTTTCTCTAGTGCTTTCAGATTTTTGTTTCTGCTGTTGCTTTGGGGATAACTATATTAGCAGTCCAGCTTACAGCAGCTGTACTCGAGAGCTAAGGAGGCATCAAAATACAGCATGGGGAAAGGACCAAAGGCAGACACTGAGGTAACAGCCTAACTTCTTAAACCAGCCTTATCACCAGGCAAAGCATTCCTGCAGCTACACTCTTACTTTCACCCCTAACACAACCAAAGCAATTGCAGACAGTGCTATATTGGAAAAAGGCAGCTTCCTAGCCCCATACAACACATTTTTTAGGCTACAAGATAGAACTTGTGACAAATTAATATATCCATTCAGAAAGCATTTATAGAAGCCATCCACTGCAAAGACACAAGATGTACACCCAGTTTCTTCCAGGTAGGAAGGTCAAGATTTAGGATCCAGGGTTCCAGACTGAAGCCCAGAAAACTAGAGCAAGGTAGTAGTTAAGCAGTAAGACAGCGATCAGATTTCTTAAATTCCTGCCTGTCCCCCTGCCAGAAAATCTAGATGCTCTAAGAGGATGTCACCAACGAGGTCTGCAAGTTTTTAAGTGAGGAAAAAAATACTAAGTTACTTGACCAAGTAATTCAGGACCAGAAGAAATTAGAACTTAAATAACCATGCCCCACACACCATTAAGAATTGAATAGCCTCTAGCGTTAGCCCTAGAGGCTGCGTTCCAGCTGTTCAAGCAAAAGGAAAGCTCTCTTCAGAGTACATATTGGGGTTACATCTGTGTTTCACAAGATCTACCTTCACACCCACCCAGTTTTCCCAGTCCAAATCATATGCAACTGGGATTGTCATCTGAAATACATTCCCAAGCACATGCCATGCTGTTCTTTGCTGGAAAGTTTAAAAGTAGCATCCTGTATCTTGTTAAACCTTCAAAAACACTAAAAAAACTCCAAATCTTCTATGTTAAAAAAAAATTAATAATAAACATCAAATTTATGTACAATTTCTACAGTACAATTTTGACTCTGAAAATAGCAAAGCTGAGCAGCACAGCAAATACACTGGCATCTGAGATATTAGAAGTAATCAAGACCTGAAATGCACTCGACTAAGGAAGTCAACAGACGTTTTTCACTCGCTGAGAAGTACCAGGTATAAACACACCTTAAAAGCTAACACACTGTATAAGCTCTCACCCCAGCCTCCTTACAGCTCAACTACTTTCACCAGATAAAAAAATAATAATAATAATCCTATACTATTTTATTAACCCTCAAAAGACCACGAGTACTTCTGCAGCCTCTGTTCTCCTCCGATTAACTGCCAGGTGAAAATGAAACTTAAATAATGCAGGTATCGAGCCCACCCCCCAGTTCCCACCCCACTGCAGGGCTCCCAGCCCTTCAGCTTCCCGGTAAAGCGTCGCCCACCGCGGTGCGGCGGGAGCGGGAAGCCGCTGCCCGGGGGCACGCACCAGGGATCAGCCGGACACGTTCCAGCCACCGCGGGCCCAGGGAGGGGGAGCACCGGCAGGAGCGGGGG